>PVJL010003866.1:0-145219 GCA_004026885.1 Lyroderma lyra | reverse complement strand
CATGGACACAATCGATAGTTTAATGTTTATTTGGGGACGAGTGGGTTAGGGAGGGGAGAAAGGGGAGGGGGTGGGAGAGGAGGGGGGGAAGCTAAATATAAGGTGATGGAAAGAGGGGTCACATTAGGTGGTGAACTTATTATGCATCAAGTTGACAATGCACTGTAGAATTGTATGCCTGAAACCTATGTAATCCTTGCTAACAGATGTCACCCCAATAAGTCTAACAATAAAAATGAATTAAAAAAAAAAATAAATAAATTACATGTATATATTTTAACAATACATATACTTACCAAATATTCTATATGTTGTATGTATAAATATTTTATATGTTGCTATACATATGTAGTTTTGCTAATAAGAAAAAATTGTTTTTCACTGAAAAATAAGTTATTTCATTGTAACATAAGAGGATCCTAAGTAAAACTTTGAGAACTCTGACAATTCACTTAATTCATTAATTTATTCAACAAATACTTTCAGAGCATTGACTGTATATTAAACCCTCTTCAGAGGCAAGGGATACAATATAAAACTGACATTTGACAGTACTCTGTTCTGTTTTCAGAAATGAACCATCAAGTCCCAGAGCCACAGAATTCTGCTTTCTCTCCACATCATCTAGATTATTTCAACAACTACTTGTTGAGCAACTTTAGGTACAGAATCTTGTGTTAGATCCTCAGAGGAATGACAAGAAAAGGGACTGGGAGGAGAGATAAGTCTTAGACTGTAAAGGCCTGGGAAACACTAAATGTGTCGCAGTGATAAAAGCTCACAGTTTTATCTGCTCACTATTAAGGTCTATCCTAAGCACTTTATGAATACTGACTCATTCAATTCTCACAACAATCTTATTCCATAGGTCTATTGTTATTAGTCCTGTGTTACAGGTGAAGAAACAGAGACTCAGAGAGTGGGAGTGTCCTGCACAACGTGAATCACCTCGTACATGGCAGAGCTAGAACTTGAACCCAGGCAATTTGGCCCCAGCACTCATCCTCTAAGCCATTACCCTAAACAGAAGTAGATTTGGCAAAGAAGAAAAAGGAGTACATTCCAGAACAGAGGAAAAGATGTTCAGCACATTTGGAAGTAAGCCTGGGGGAGGAATGTGACTGACAGTGGGCAAGGCTTTATAGAAAAAGGTACAAGTAGCACACAACAAAGAAAATTCAGTAATGGGAGTCTGGGAGCTTTGCCCTAAAAATTACGTAGGGATAAATTAAAGGTGAAGCTAAAGACGAGAAAAATCTGATGAAAGAATATAAAGGAAAGTGGGTTGCAAACACACCAGAAAATTAAAAAAATAAAAAATTTGTTCTGAAATATTTTGTAGTGATCAAAGTTGAGAAACTTGAGACAGGGAGACCAGGTAAAAATATACAGGCATGAGATAACTCAGGGTGGGAGGGTGAGCTGTCAGGGTTCTGGAACTGGCCAAGTGAGAACACAGGTCAACGTTTTGAGAGGGGTAACCCCGCCCGTAGGAACTGAGTGAAGAGAAGGTTCTGTCAAACATGACATGGGCTGCGGAGACGGACCCACCAGGTGGCTATTGCACATCAGAGATACCAGAGGCCTGACAGGAGCCACTGGGGGGACGGACAGATATCTGGATGGTGCCATGATCATCAAACCAGGATGAAGACACTGTACAGTGTAGAATGAAGAAACTGTGCAGTGAATAGAGGTGTGGATTCACAGTGGAACCTTCTCTTCAAAAGAGGAGTTGGGAGTTGAGAAGGGGAAAATAAATAGAAACCCGAGGAGAAAACAAAAATCAATGCCAAGACAGCCCAAATCAAAAGTGAGATTTTAAAGAGTTGTTAAAAATCAATATCTAATATTTGTTTTCACGCATCTTCCATAGAATATGAAACACATGGTGTCAGAAGTTTATTGCAATCTTAAACTGCATAAGCTGCCTGTGTTTAAAATGAGAAAATATTGAATGCTGAGGTAAATTGATTTTTTTTGAGAAAACAATTGTAATTGCATTGACAATTAATCCCAAAACAAAAGAATGACAGTAACAAATTTTCTTGCAGATTTCTGAAGTCAAAGTAGGCACATCACATGTTAATATTGCTGCTTTTTACAAGCACCTGCTGATCTCTTTATGTAGCTAAACCCCACAGTTCAAAGGTATTCAGCATTAAGACCCCAAATCATTTCTGCTCTGCACAATCCAGTGCAGTAGAATTATTCCAGTGCTTAACATGCTTTGGCTCTCACTTGTTGGGCAGATCATGATCACTGTACAAATGACTTCTGCAAGACTGAGTGTGACTGAGGAGGAAACAGCCATTGAAAAGCACCTTCTGTACTGCTAGGGGACACAAGGGACCATCACATTCCGGAAAAAATAAAAGAGAATTCTTTCCCAATGGAGATCTCAGAGTCTAGCTTCAGAAATTAGTTACTTAAGAATCTTTTAATTTTTGATAAAGCCTTACACAGTAAGAAAAGGTAGCAGCGAAGAAATCCTTTCAAATCCACAAACTTCTGTTATATCTGATACACAAAGAGTTTGTAGTCTTTCTCAGTCTTTAGAATGATCACAGGGATGCAAAAAAGGTATCAATTTCTCAGTTGTTCCCAAGACTGTTCTTTTCTCCCCTCAGCTGTTTACTTACTGATCAGCTATAAACCAGTTAGTAGGACTGTTTGGACCCGGAGAGTAACATGTGGCACCCCACCCCTGGCACAGAGTTCTATTCCGTAAGACGCCCGTGACCCAGCAGACGTGATCAACTAAACCCTTTCACCGTTCCCGAAGAAACACCAGGACCCGTTCACTCCTGACACCATCCTTTCTGTGGCCTCTGCGCTGTAGCCCTCCGGTTGTCTGCTGAATTGTTGTTTGCTACAAAGCATGCTTTTGCAGTGACAGATGCCCCCAACGCCGTCTCCCTGCTGAGCTCACGGAACGGCAGCTGTGTTGTACCACAAGTACAGTGTTGTCCAATCTTTGCTTTGTTTAATAATTTAAGTGGGTTCTGTCAAAGAATTAAACTGCCAGGTTGTATGATGGGATTTCAGCTCGAACAACGCTCATGGCCGTGTAGATGCCAACCCTCGCCAAGTACCCATGTGCACGTCCCTTCTCACTCACGGTGGGAACGGATGGCATACCCCCTGCCAACCGGGAGCAGACACGATAGAACAGCTTCATCAGAAGTGGTTGGCCTCATCCTGCATCCCAGTCCTTCAGACGGGGAGTCCTTCCTTGTTCAAGGTCAGCATGAATCAGGAGCTCAACCTAGGAGTTACCTCTTCAAAACTCAGGATCTGACCAGTTTGTACACCCTAGTTCAATGTTATAGTTTCCTGAATTTAATAGAAACGTCGGGATCAATTTTATTCTCTGAGGTTCACTTTTGCTTTACTCTTCCCAAAGGACTTTTACAAGCATAGATAAGCATTTATCTATGAACTAGACATAGTGCAGTACCCCCGTGGGATAATGCAAGACTAATGTGCAGTGCTTCTTCTCTTACATCCCAGGAAATTAAAAATACATATTTATATGCAGAGGAAAGAGACTTTAGAGGTTATCTAGTTATGTCTAGCTAAAGCCCGCGTTGTGCAAAGAGCAAATGGAGGCCCTGAGTGACAGGGAAACTTGAAGGCATCACACAGCTGAGAAGGAGCAGAGCTCCGTCTCCTAACCCAGAGTTGCCACTGCACCACACCTCCTGCACCTCTGAAGGGAAACCAGAAGGGATCCTTTTCTACCGTCCCACCCTCCTCTCTCTCTCTGCACCTCACCAGGGGTGGGTGTCTCTCTCTTGAAGAGAGAAAAGAAGACTTAACTGCAGTCTCTCTGCTGTGTTACAATATAAACTGTGGGCTAGGCCAGAGCCAGGAGGGGGAGGGGGCAACTTTGGGGAGGTCATATTTATAGGGCAAAGTGCCTCCCAAATCCCTACAACATCCTGGTGCCTCAGTGTCTATGGGCTTAAAAAATCAGTGCATAGAAAGGGACTTTTCTTGGTCACCATGTAACTAGGAGCGCAGCTGCGCTGGCAGCCGCACAATTCTCCAGGAGCAACCAGGCAGCAGTCCAGCACCTCCGAGGGCTGACTTTTCCCTCCACCCTTGGGAAGGCTCGTTGCTTGAGCTCTCCCAGCCTGGAGCAGAGAGGCTGTAAGAGGCTACAGAAGTTGAACCCAAAAGTATCCTTTCACAAGGCGCAGCCATCATTTCTCCAATTTACAAAAAAAAAAAAAAATGGGGGAAAAAAAGAGATGTTTGGTGTACTGTACAGTCTCAGCATTTCAAAGATTATTAGTACCTTTAGCTAGGTGTTTTGTTTTGGTTTTTTTTCCTGCCTGGCATAGAAAAAGAGATTTCTTAGAATTTTAAGGGACCTGAGAAATAAACAAGTAGAAAATACCAATTAATTCAGGCATCCTATCTAAAAGGCTTAAAGCCTTTTCATCAAGAGATGAAAATAAAATGTAATTTTTAATTTGGTCATTTGCACTAACAAAATATTTCCCAGGGGAGAGAGAAAATGGAGACTGGTAACTAAAAGTTTTACTGGCTGATGAATTTCACATTTAACTACTTTCTTGGCACCTCAATCATAGGGACAGGTAGCGTAGAGTTACTTATGATTTTAGGTAGTTTTCAAGAAAAATTGTTCACAAAATGCTTACTATACACTGGGCACATTACAGAAAAAGACAGGAAAAACAAATAAGACTCGGTCTTGCCATCAAGGAGCTTATAACAAAGGCAAGTAGCTGGACAACTCTATCTGGATTTACTTCCTAACCTCTGACCTCCGTCCTGAGCCCCAATTCTGAACTTTTAACGAGTGGCTTAACCTGTCCCTTCCTTGCACCCATGTATTCCAGTGCGTATCTCAAGGCGAAATGTCTAAAGCTAAATGCCTTCTTTTCCCTCCGAATTGATTTTCTTGTTTTTATAAGTGGTATCACCATTTTCAAAGTCATCCAAACACAAGCCTTGGAGTCAGTTTTTATTCCACCCTTTTCCTTATTCTCAAACTCAAATCACATCATTCTACTGTCCTTCCTTCATAATCTTTGGATTCCACTTTTCTGTCCTAGTCTCACTGCCTCATGCCTTTATATAGGCACCAATATGCTCACATACTTCTTCACTAATAACTAATATTTCTAATCCCACTGACTCTAGGCTGTCCTCACTACCTTGCATACCATTACCTGAAAAATCGTCCTAAAATATACTCTATTACTCAAAAATATGCTTTCAGAAGAACCCGGTTGCTTTAGCTTAATATTTGCAATATCTTACTCTGTAGTGGCTATTTGCTATCTATCATCTTCCCGACTCCCCAAAGACGTATTCTTTTCTATAGGTGCCAGTTGCTAATGTTTTTCCTCTACCTGGAATTCACCCATTACCACCCTGAATACTTCCAAGTGTCTTTCCCTGTTTATCAGTTCATCTTCTCTTAATTCCCTGAGCATCTATTATATGTATCACTCATCTGTTCATATAACATCATACACTCTTTTATACTATTGTTATTTTTCTATATGTCTTCTATTACTTTAAACACTTCTATTTCTTTAAAGTACAAGGGGCTGTGCTAGGCAGTTTAGGTATTCAGTGATAAACACTATAGTATGGGAAATGAACATGTGTGCAAATAACATTAATATTTATCATCACTTCATACATACTATGAGAAAGTTAGAAAGTAAGAAACCAGAGCAAGAAATGATTACCTGCAACCGAGGGTATCAGGAAAAAAAAATTCATGGAGAAGGCAGCATTTAACCTATACCCTAAAATTTGAATAGCATTCCATGATGTCTTAAACATACTAGATTCTCCAAGATATGTGTTGATTGAATAAATAATGAGTAAATGAATGCACTAATGAATCATGGAAATGAACCTAAAGTACAAAGTGTTCATCAAAAATCCCCCACCAACTTAAGACGAAGTTTAGAAAAGCTCATGTGAATGGCCCATAAGCAGCTCTGAATCCAGCTCTCTTTCCTCTTCGGGTCTGTCCAATTCTCATGATCTACCAGAGGTGTGTGATATTGTGTCGTTCCAGAGGTGTGTAATTACCTGAGAGCCAATAGAGAGATGGGTACAGACCTGCCTTTCCCATGTCTATAACTCTGTGTTGCTCCTGGAAATCTTTTTTCTTCCAGGGGGAGGAAAATATTCTAGTCTTAACCTTTCTGAGAGCAGGAGAATGTCTTGAAGGCAGCTTCACAAACTGCCGTTTTGTCCTACTTGTAACAAGCTCACAAGCAATCCCTCAATCCCTGTTACAGTTGGGGAAGTAAAAGTATCAAACGTCAGAAAATTGCCTATAGTCACAGAGCAAAGCCAGCAGCAAGTAGACACAGCAGCAAGAGGCTGGGATCTCCTGCCCCAAGTCCAGTGGATCATGCCACCTCCAATTAGAACTAGTTGGCACAGGCAAAATTAGTGCCAGGGCTTCCTTTGACTGGAACCTTTTGATGACTCCAGTCTCTGTATATGTTAACAAAGTGTGTCAACTCTCCTGCCTGCCATGTACTGAGCTTCCCACCCCCACAGGCACTGACATTACAGGTGCCTAAAGAGGAGGTTATAAATATTAATTAAGAGAGTGAAGTTCGTGCCTGAGAATGTTATGACAGTTGAAGTAACACATAAGACAGAAATTGCTTCCACTGAATAAGAAGACATCTTTTCTCTGCGTGAAGCCTCTGCCAGCAATGTAATTTCCTGTAGAGGTGGTAGCATGAAGGAAAGAGTAGAAAAGCAAACCAATATGGTTCTTTATAATGAATCCATAGATGAGGTCTTATGAAAGTAAATAAAATTCCTGTAAAACACTAGGAAATTTCTTTGAAAATAGTCCATAAATTGGCCATAAAGGTTACCTCAGACTGAAAGCCGAGGCCATGGAAATAATTAGGGCTCACTAAAAGAATCCAGACCAAGGGTGAGGAGGGGTCTCTGCACTGTGCTGTGTGAAGGCAGCAAACAGAGAATGGTCAGGTAGGAATGTTAATTGCCTCTTGAATAGACCCCTGAGGAGATCCTGCAGGCCCTCTCCATTCTCTTTTGGGGTGAGGCCCCGTTATAGGGACAAGAGGTTAACCATAAAAATTTCACCACGAGACTAATTTCCTGCCTTTGTGCAGTCAAGAGCAGTTGTGATTACTCCCAGAACTCAAATATTTCTTCTGTATTGTTGAGCCTAACTAAATAGGAAAGGTACAGAAAGTGATTCCAAAAGATCTCTGAATTTTTATTAACCCAGTAATTAAAAATTTTAGATCATTATGTTGGGTCCTCTTATTGGTATGTTACTAAGGCATGTTTATATTAGTAGTTCATGTTTCTATGACTTGTACATGGTTACAAATTACTTTGGCTAGATTATCTCATTTGAGCTTCCCACCAAGTATGTAAGGTAACTGAGAAAACGTAATGAGGTAGCTCAAGGTCAACTAATGCCCCAGATGGTTCAGGGGGATTCACCACTCAGAGTTTCTTTGGGTCTTTTCACCAAGATGAACTACAGTACCAAGGAACGCATTAGGTGCTGGCTGCGCACTGCTCCCACGCCCAGGGTCAATAGTCTGTGTGTGACACGATCTCAATGAAATGTGGACGAGAAAGGACAAGTATTCTCCAATTACTGTGTGAAAGTACAGACTTGAGGAATGTTCATCTCTCGCTAATGAAATCTTTGGGAGTCTACTTTTCTCTGGTGCTATATTTGGGCCAGCAGAAAGTCTACAAGTTCTGTACAGTGTAAAATAAAAGATATGGAGATACATACACATGAACACATATAATTTCAGTGTATATATAGTGTATATGTATATGTGTGTGTGGAGTATACAAGATCAACCAGTTTCTTGCAGTAAAATGGATGTGGAAATTATTCATTTATAGGGTCCAGAAAATTCATAAAATTCAACAATTCATATAAAATTCAGTAAACATGTAAGTGTAATGTGGAAACAACTGAATATAGGTATTATCAAATTCCAAAAAGGAAAGACCAACAGAAAAAGAGAATTTACCAAATTCTTAATGAGATAGTCATATATACAGACATTTTTCTTTAAAAACAATTACATATCTTCACACTTTTCTAATTCCTATCTCACAAAGAGTCTTCAAAGGTTTTTTTTTTTTTTTTAAAGCAATGTATGTGAAAATGCTTTGTAAAATGTGAAGTAATGCTACTGGACTTCCTTATTTCCCTTCTTAAATTCAACCTTCTAAATTGGTAAGATTTTCTTCTACGTTTTATAGACTTAACATGCAGTAAGTATTTTACGTGTGGTATTTTTGAAGCAATAGACAGCTGTGCTCACGTCTATTAACATGTACATGTCATATAATCTCTTATTGAACACATAGAAAACTTTCTACAGTGGCTGGCTGGGATCAGTTTCAAAATGACCACGAATTTCTCTAAGTCCCGTTTGCAAGCCCCTTTGCTGCTCCTCCCATTTGAGAGGTAGAGTCTGTATTTTCACCTTTGAATCTGGGCTTGCTATATGATTTGCTTTGGCCAATAGGATATTAGAAAATATAACACAAGCAGAGACTTGAAAAAGGTTTGCATATTGGGATTTGCCCTCTTGTTTCTGGGACTTGGTGAATAAGCCCAGGCTAGTCTGCTGGATGATGCCATATAGAGAAAAGCTCCAGTCCCCTCAATTATCCAAGCCACCTAGATGAGGTCCCAGACATGAAAGTGGGTGAGGCCACCCGCAACAACCAACTCCAACCAAGTCAGAGCACAGAAACATGACAAATAATAAAGGTTATTTTCTTAAGCCAGTAGGTTTTGAAGTGGTTTGTTATGTAGCAAAAAGTAGCTGATACTTTGGCCTAAAGTGGTTGTCATAGCTATAGAAATTTAGAAACATCTCTTCAGTGACTTGTTTAAAAAAAATTTTTTTTTTTTTGTGGTTCCTTACCTGGGAATCGAACCCAGGCTGTGGCGTTGAGTGTGCTGAAGCCTAACCGCCACCCCCACCCCCACCCCCACCCCCACCCCCACCCCCCGCCAGGGAACTCCCTGTTTACAGAATATTAACAGCTACTTCTATACTCAGAAGACCTCTAAGACTTCAAAATGCTATATTGGTGTGCAGTTATCATTTTATCTAAAAAAGTTACTCAACTCATGGAACCAAGGAAAAAACCAAATCCTGTAAGGCTGAGAGTCCCTAAAGACAATTAAGGAAATACACAGTAGTTCGGTTAAGTTTTTAAAAGCCAATGTAGAAATTTTATGAGAGGCCCACTTAGCTACCATTTCTCTTCAACTAAACCCCCAAATTAACACTCTACCTCCTTGTGCACTGCTCGCCTACTCCTACCCGTAGTGTAACAGAGTTCTGAGCAGCTCCCTGTAGCCTTCAAGATTTTTTTCTGAATCGTAGATGGTCCTGACTGATGCCTGTTAGAGAATGTAAAGTAAGAAACCCTTTTTTATCAAAACAAAACCTAGAGTTTCTATAATCAGATCATTTTCAGAATTATACCACAAAGTTATAAGATTATCCAAGTAAATTTAATGTAATAAGCACGCTCCTGTGGTAACTCCAGGAAAAACTGGGAAGAAAAGTAACAAATCACTTAATCAATGAAATATGAAGGAATGTAAAAATATGGTTATGTTAATATATCAGGCCTAGAGTTATAAACTAAAAACAGATATTAATACTATTTTCCAAAGATGAGATAATTTAAATTACACTAAAAAGAGACACATGGTGGTATTTTAAATCACACAAATAAAAAAAAAATTTCTAGAAATCTACAAAGTAGATACAAAGTATTCCCATTTTGCAGATAGGAAACCAAAACTCAGTTTAAGTAACTTAAGACTCCATAAATAAAGAGAATAAAGTTAATATTCATGCCCAGAGCTGTCTGGTTTCAAAGCCTGTATTACCCTTAAAACACTAGTAGTAGAGTATGTTGGCATTTTGTAGGCATATCGTTAAGTGTTAAGATTATCTATCCACTTTTGTGTACAAGTGGAGGATTATCTATCCACTTCTGTATATAAGATTTCTATGTCATCTAAGTATGGTGATAATTCAGCCATTCTGTTATGGGCTGCTAAGTACATAAACCACACCAGTCATTACTGAAATCCACTTGAGACCCTGACAATCAACTCTTCCCTAAATCACACAGAAGCTAACAGGATTTTCTCAATTCTCAGCCAGGTAAAACCCTTACTGATAAGTGTTATGGATGGCAAAACCTTATTACAATGTTCATGTCATTAAAGAAGGTGAATATCTATTTTAGAGTCTTTCTGTAGTAAAAAATATCTATTGCTAACCTAAGACATAGTGAGTTTCTGAATAACAGGATTTTACTATATACATTTGTAAGTTATTAGTTATTTTGGGTCATTCTCTGCTTATTGGAAACAAAAGCAAAACAAAAGATATATCCCTTAAGATAAGGAAATAGGACGTTTTCATATCCTGTCACCAGCATAATATGAATTTAAGGCATGATTAGGTATTTATACCTAAGCATACGTTGTTCTTCATGTTCATGAACTTTTCCCAAAAATCACTTTAAACAACGTAAAATCTGTTCAGTGTACTTTTTATTTGCTTTCACAATTACCCAGGGTGGAAATTTTTCAAAATATGAATACCAATGTGTCAGAAAGTATCTGGAATTGAAATTATGGGAAACTTTCACTCTTTATATTATTCATTTTGGCATTATTTTAATTCTCTACAAAGATCATGTATTAGTTTTGTAATTAGAAAATGCAAATATTTAATCACAATTTAAAATAACTTTAAAAAAATGTATATCACCTAAATCTTATTACAAACAATATACATGCTAAGCCAGAAAGTTTAGATTTATTTTGCCCCTCGATGACTTAGCAACTCAGCATTAGAAGATAAATTTTGTTCAGATATGGAGAGTATCCTAATATCTAGCCTTGAATGAGTATCTAGGGATTGACAACATCTCGCCAGAATGCCATGTAGTATTGAGTCACGATATACTTTTAATTTAAAATCACCTCGAAAGTATAGTCAAACTTTTGGCACAGGGAGTACTATAAGCCCATGAGGGAAATGTTCTAATCCTTCAACATAAGGACTCCAGGGCATGTTCTTCATTTAAGCTTGCTTCACCTCTTAATCTTGACAGCAAAATCCTCACCAAAAAAATTGGCAAGCACACTGGAGACGATGCAGCCAAACAGGCATCATTACCGATCAGTTTGGCTTCCTCTTGCTGAAACATGAAGCTATCTAACAAAAATTACTTGATGCAAATCACAAACAGGTTTTCTCAGAATTTGGCTCCTTTGTTTATGAGCAGAAGGAAGAAAAAATTCCCTATAGTTACCTCTGCATGCCTGTGAATACTATATATCAGATTTTGACAAACTATGGCTCGTGGATCAAATTTGGCTGTCCCCCTCCCCCTGCCTGTTTTGTATGGCTCACAACTAAGAATAGTCTTTTAAATTGTTGGATAGAAATCAAAAGAAGAGCAATGTTTTATTTAACATGTAAAAATTACAGATAATTCAGATTTCGGTGTCCATAAATAAAATTTTATTAGAGCACAGTGCACTCATTTATTTATGTATCGTCTGTGGTTGCTTTTATGCTACAAAAGTTTAATTGCAATAGTGACCATATGGCCCTCTGTAGAGTGTTGAGTAGTGTCTCCCCAAAATTCATATTCACACAGAACCTCAAAATGTGAACTTAACTTGGAAATAGGGTCTTTGTAGATGGTATTAAGTTAAGATGCGATCATACTACATTAAGGTAGGCCCTAAATTCAATGGCAGGTGTCCTTGTAAGAAGAGAGGACACAGAGATACACAGAGGGAAAGAATCCACATAGAGACTGTGATTGATATTGGAGGGAGGCATCTGCTAGCCCAGAAACACCAAGAAGTGCCAACAAACCATCAGAAGCTTGAAAAGAGGTATGGAATGATGTCACTCCAGAGCCTCCAAAACTGGTGACAGGATAAATTGTTTTCTGGTATTTTACTGAGGCAGCCTAGGAAACTAATATATCTGCAAAATCGAAAATATCTGTCCCTTTCCATAGAAATGTTGCTTACTCTAGGTATAGAGGACTGTGCCCTGGAAGAAAACTGACACAGGAAAAGTTACACAAGGCCAACTCACTCAGGGCCTAGTAAGGGCATAAAAATGTCAAAAGACCACAGGGCAATTACAGAAAGGGCAGTTCTCACTACACATGCTCTTATTTAACTTTTAGGTTTTCTTAATCTTATAGAAGTAAAGAATACTGATCACTTACTTTAGTTGTTGATCACATACTGTTATATTGCATTGCCTGAATTTTAAAAATGTAATGAATTTTTCAACTTAAAAGTTTATGAACATCTCAGTGTTCTCTTTTCCTTGAATGTAAGAGGAAGTCAGTGTCTCAGTATGTGGAACCAATGATCTAGGGCAGAGGTGGGGCTGTTGTGGGGGGAGATGTTAGATGACTTTCACTAAGGAATGGTCCACTATAATACCTACAACTGGTGCAATAAGCATGCCACCGCCCTCCAGGGTTCTGGAACCACCCACTGCTGTTATCACTATAGAGTCTAAAAGAAGTACTTTAAAATCTTTAAACTCAGAGGCACTCAATAAATATGTGTTGATTGATTAACTGAATATCCATTTCTATTAATTGGTAATAATTAAAGAAGATTCATGTTTTTATTGAATGTCTATCATATTTGATTATAAGAATCTCTGTTGCTGGTATTCCACTGGGTATAAGATGAGGTTAGTGAAATGTTTTTTTCTCAATATTCACTTAATTTTTGTGTAGCTTGAATGTATTTGATTCAAGATTAGATTTGTATGTTTTTGGCCTAATTTTTCAAATAAAGGATGAGCAATACCTAGTTACAGAAAGATGAAACACAGAGTATAATTGCAATACAAAAATACCCATGATGCTAGTAATGGAAGTCTGGGAACTCTGTGCCCAAGAGATCAAACAAATCGAAAGGAAACTCCCACTTCAGTTAAGATCCAAATTATAATTTGCCTTGCATACCAGAGAACTTCAAAGACTTTGCTGATTCTTACACCAACCACCATGATTTTTCAAGTGGAGCTGAAGGTTCAAATTTAATTTGATGAACCCCTTGCTTCTTCTTGACTAAGAAAGAAACAAAATTGCCAAACAGGTAAGTTACAGGATGCAAAGCTCCCTTCCAAATGTTCTTTAGTACAGAAGACACAGGTCGGCAAAGAAGCATCAATTCCTCTGTGAAAAGCAGGGACCCTGGTGTCCTGAGGCAGTGATTCTCAAGTCCTGCTGGGGACCAGATCCAATTCCTGTCATTCAGGGGTGGCTGCTTCATGAAAGAATGAAGATGGGGAGGAAAGCTTGATTGAGCTTGGGAGTTTAGTGTGAGTGACAATAAGGAACAGAGAGGAGAGCTATTGAAGCCTATGTGTAATGATTTTAAGTATTTTCATGTTTAAAATGAAAGTATTTCATTTTAAAAAATAAATTTTCTGTTAAGAGGGCCTGAAACAAAGAACAGGAATGGTATTTAATATATTGAATCATCTTCTTCACTATGTCGATCAAGGATCCATTTCACAAGAGAGGAGCCACAGACCCCAAAAGTAGAATCCAAAAAATTTTGAGATGCCTGTGAATAGTGACGTAAAGTTTTTCATGAAGATACAAGGCTTATCCAAGTCCCATCTTTCAGTGTGGGAGATCCCAATAGGCTTCTGCACACCAATAGGTGCCCAGGAGGGTTCATAACTGACTAATTATTAAAGAGACAAAGATGTCAGAATCCTCATCCTCAAAATACTGCTTTCTTAAGGCACCTAGACTTTCTCAAGCGTTTGCCATCTCTACAAGCTGGTGGAAATTCTGATACCTCCTGAGTCAAAACAAACCATATCTTCTTTATCTTATTTTGTGATTTTTACTGTTCAACTGACCTGTCAATGCCTTTCCCAAATTTTTATATTTAGAACATGTTTTTATCACCTACTAAATCTATTTCTGACTGGATCAACATTTAAATGGGCTGACTACACTACACATTTCAATTTTTATTGTTATATTTGATCTGATCTAACAGGCATGAGTGGCATTTTACTCGAGGCACTGTGCTTAAAAATAGGGGAAAATGATACGGAGGTAGTTACATTTTTCAGTTCTTCTCTCTGTGAAAGGGAATTAGCATACATATCTACTTCCTTTAAAGAAAGTGCCTGAAGACCTTTGCATAATCAAAGAACCCAATGTATTAGCCTTCCTCCTGACTAGCCACCTGTAGAAATTGTTGTTAGAATGCATCACTAAGTTAGAATCGATCCATTTACTGTTCTTAATTTAAGTTTTGATAAGATAACTCTAGTATTGTATTTATTTATTTAATTTGCAGATTTATCCTGGTGTCTAAGTACCTGGTAATAGAGTCATGATGTACGGATAATTGCTCAAACTAACATCATTATGTCAAGTGTTGACAGTGATTAAACAACTCTGCTTTGCAGCCATATTAAATAAAAGACAAATGCTAAGCTTGCTTATAATTATAATTTTTTTCAATTTTATGAAAGAGATGATATTTTATAGCTTTATTTTGTAGGTGACATCTGAGATTAATATTTAAGAAGTTTTGTTGAGGTTTCACTTATGTGAAGCCTTTAAGGAAATACTAGGTTAATAACAAATCCCAAAATTCTATCAGCATGAGTATAACTGAAACCAAGGATCCTTATGACTTTAATTAAATTTAATTTTAAATCCTAGCCCTTAAAATTATCTCTCTCTATACACACACACACACACACACACACACACACACACATACATATATATCTATATACTCCTCAGAGACCTAGCCTTCTGGAACTTCCTACCTTCCACTCCCATTATCAGGAAACCTGGAGGCATCAGAACACAGTAGCCCAGACCCAAATAATGGTTACACTGTCCAGACCTAAGTTACATTGTCATCTAAGTTATTTTTCAACTCCTAAGTCCTAAGGTGGAAAGACCCCCTGAGTACTTTCCCTTGAAACCAGAGAGAGGTACTCTGGAACAGACCTCAGAATTGTCCTCAAGACAGGAATAAATGATTTATTACCCTTACCTCACTTGGGACCCATCATCTCCTATCGCAACCCCAAACCACCTAATCCACTGGTGACTTGTGATTTTGACCTATATAGTCTGTAAGTTACACACCATTGGGGAGTTTGGCTTTTAATCATTAGCTTTTTCTCCTGGGTGGTGCCATTCATAATAAATTAGTCAATATTTATCTACTGCAATTATCCACGTTTAGTGTTTGGCTCTGCTAGCCTCAAGTTGACAAGCTTTTCTGTTCTGTATCACTCTTTTCGAACATGAATCAAATTTGAGAAATTTTAATTTTATAAAAGTCTATTGTTCTCATTTCTTATGATTCAGAGACTGATAGGATTATGCTACATTTTCTTTCCTCGGATTCATTATTCAATATGAAGCTACAGTTAAAAAGAGATAGTGACAAAAAGGGGGCCTTTGAAGAAGCTGCCTTATTGTGGGAGTAGCACCAGTCAAAGACCCGAATTCTAATCTTTATTCTGTTATTAACTAGTTGGATTTAAGCAAATCACCTACTCTTTCCACCACCTACTCCTACTGGTGGCACCCATTTAAAAACAACAGGAGATGTAAAGTACAGCATAGTGACTATAATTACATAGTAATATTGTATCACATACTTGAACTTTGCTAAGAAAATAAATCTTAAAAGGTCTCATCACCAAAACAAGAATTTTTTTATTACCACATATGGTGACCAATGATAAGTAGATTTATTGTGGTAATCGTTTCACAGTGTATATAAATGTTGAATCATTGTGTTCTACACTTAAAGCTAATATAAAGTTATATGTCAATTATACCTCAATTTAAAAACTGAAGAAAACAAGAGAAAAATAAAACAAGATCACCTAGGAATGATTCACATAACATATAATGAAGACACCTCTAAGCCTATACCTAAAGGTGGAAAGGAGACTTGAAAACGGAGATGGTGTTCTGGAAGGGTCAACTCAATATTAAAAAGATGTCAATTTTATGCAAATTGATTTATCAATTTAATGTAATCCCCCCTGCAAATATTCAGAGAGAAAAATGTTTCTGGAATTAAAAAGTCTGCATTAAATTTCTTCTGGAAGAGTAAATGACTAGAAAATTGACTTTTTAAACAGAAGAACAAGAAAGGATAAATTTTCCGACCAGATATCAAAATACGTTTGTATACAAAGTTGTAGTAATTAAAAAACATATCTTGGTACAAAAATAAAAAGATAATTCAGTAGAGCAGAAGAGAGAATTCAGCAATAGACCCATGTTTTTATGAGAACATTAGTGTATATGAATGGTAGCATTTAAAATCAATTGTGGTAGAATATAAAGGAAAAAAATCAGGTGAGATCCCTAACTCATACGAAACTTCAACACAAATTCCAATTGAATTAGTAATCATAACTTTTTAAAAATTATAACACACACACACAAAAATACAGGACACTATATATGGACTGTTAAGGCAACAAAATCATTCCCAAACAAGATAGAAAACTCAGAAGCTATGAGGAAAACAATTGACAGAAACCAAACTTTTTTGTACATCAAAAGATCACAGAAGCGAAGTTAAAAGAGATGACAGACTGGAAGAAAATATCCGCAACATATAACAGAAAGGGGTTAATTGCTATAATATATAACGACTGAAATGCTTCTTCAAAACAATAATAAAAAGACAAACAATCCAACATAATAAGGGAAAAGAATTAGAATTAGCAAAATAATAAAATAATCAAAGAATATAAAAAGATGCTGATCGTACTAGTGATTTCCATCAGATTAAAGAAAATTGAATAAATGGGCATTTTCACTGCTGCTTACTCACTATAAATAACCACAATATTTTTGTAGGTGAATTCAACAACACCCATCAATACGTTAAGGGTTACAGTGATTAATCGTAACATTTGATGAAATAATTTTACTTCTGACAGTTCAACTACAAACATACTATACATGTGGACATATATATATATATATATATATATCTCAATGCTGTAAAAGAGAAAAAATAAAAACAACCTAAATATTCATTAATACAGGGAATGAGTAAATAAATTTTATTGTATATGAACTATGAAACATGATGTGACTGTTAAAATGAATGAGATTTTGCTATATGTACTCTTTTTGTCCCTTTTTATTGTTAAATTCATTGGGCTGACATTGGTTAGTAAAAATTACATAGGTTCCAGGTGTACAATTCTATAATACATCATCTTTGCTATATGTACTTTTTTTTTTTTTTTTTTTTTTTTTTTTTGGTATGTGGGTAGTTCCCCGACTGGGAATCGAACCCAGGCCGCAGCGTTGACAGCACCAGCGCCGAAGCCTTAAGCCACTACACCACAGGGGAACTCCCTATATGTACTCTTAAGGGAATTCAAGACACAAAGTTTTAAAAAGAAATCTCAAAATAGAACAGATAGACTACATAGAATAATTACATTCATTGCATTTGTGAAACTCATCTAGCTATCTGTATGTGAGCATGAAAATGGATATAAGAGAAGTTCAGAAAGATACTGTATATTACAACCTGCTAACAGAGGGTAAAGGGATTTCTAAAAGAAGAAAAAGTAAAAGGGAATTTTTTTTCAGTTATTTTATGTTCTCCCACTTCTTTTTTTTTTTTTTTTTTTTAAGTGGTGAAACGAAAAGATAGTTTATTGAGGAGAAAGTATACTCCAAAGAGGTAGGAGCTGGCTTGAGCAAAGGAAATGGCTCAGGAGCCCTCCCATTTCTTAAAAGTGCAAAAAGTATGTGTATTTTTTTCTTATTAATAACTTCTGTGGAAGAAATGGGAGTTAACAATGGGTAGTATTTTTAATAATGTAGCTCCCACTTTATGCAGGACTTGATCATGTAATAAACTAGTAGATTTACAATGTTCCAAAATCTAGAGCTTTCTTTTGTTACACATGCATTTCTTTTCCATATATTTCATATTTATGTAGATAGCTCTAGTTTTTATAAAAATTAAGCTAATACAACAGCACTGAAAGTTTTTATAAAAGTATCTTTCCGGGTCTTTTCTAAATATACCTAAAGCCAACTTTTAAAGCTGTCATTCCACACAGGCATGACCAAAAAGTCCGTAATTTTTCCTAGAGGATGCAGTGACTCCAGGGGACTACCACTGCCAAATGATACTGTCAGTTAGCCAGGCTGTAGGCTAGACATCAACCCTGGATCACCTTATAGTGGTGACTCTGCATAGTGAAAACGCAATTTGAATTTGATTCTAAGGTTCTTGCTAAAGAAAAGGACACTTTTAAACTCCGTTACCAGACATTTGGGACCATTCTTTGTTATTTGTTTGCAGTGGAATTCTAGGTTAAATCACTTTACCTTTTCATGCCTTCATATCTATCTCATCATTGAAATGATGCTAACTTTTAACTCACAGAGTCTGGACCCAAAACTAAGTTTATTCAATTCCAGAACTCTTAACTGCTACACCAGACAGAGCCCTGCCTCTTAGTGTATTCTTATGTGTCACATTTTTTAATCATGATGATAATAATAGTCATTGTGAGGATTATAATTGTTATAGATTATCTTTTTAAAGTAATTTTTTCAAATTTGGAGGAAAAAGCACAAATTGCAAAAATAAAATTTACACATGTATAACATGCTGCTCAAAAACATTCAGGGTAAAAATAAATTATTAGATTGCTATAACATGATTTTAATTAGCACTCTGGGGAACAAAGAGAGAGAGAATCTGAAAAATGTCCATTATTTTATCTGAACTTTCTATGAGAAAGGTGAGATGAAAAAAATCTAATGCAAACTTTTCCATTTGCTGTTTACTCTGACATCCATCTGCTGGCTCTCCTAGCTCAGCCTCAGATGAAGAGATACCCAAGGGAGGCGGGTAAATCTATTTATATTAAAAAGCTCTGGCTTGTATGATATTTAAGGAAAAGCATAGTTTAAGAAAAGATAGTTATAAGAAAAGCAAAATACAGGGATATATTAATAGTATTTGCTTAATCGTGTGAAAGTCTAAACATTAATTAAAATTGATATTAACTGAGAAATATAATTCTACTTCCCTCCTAAGAGCAGCTTGCGGAAAGGAAATGACAACTAACCACTCACATGGAATTACCCATTCTATAGTGCTACAGGCCTTCTAGGGCCTTCTGTAGTTCCCCCTTCCCCTCAGTTTCTGTCAGACCTTTTTTTCAGGAATTCTGCCTAAGGGAAAAATCAAGAAATGGATTCACTGCAAATCTTAGCTTTATTATACAAATGAGTATAGCCATGAGTCAAGTGACCACATTTCTGTCAACTTCTAACAATGTGGGCCCATAAGATTATGATGGAGCTGAAAAATTCCTATCATCTCGTGACATTTTAGCCTTCTGTTAACATCAGAGTACATGTGTTACTTATGTTTTTATGATGGTGCTGATGTGAGCAAACCTACTGGGCTGCCAGTCATATAGAAGTATAGCACATACAACTATGTACAGTCCATAACACTTGGCAATGATAATGAATGAATCCATTACTGGTTTATGTATTTACTAGACTATACTTTTTATTACTATTTTAGAATGTACTCTTTCTATCTATAAAAAACATTTATGTAAAACAGTATGCTGTGTTATACTAGCAGTAGCCTCGTACATCATGTGTTCACCCCATCTCTTGATCACATTACTCTTGTGCTTGATTTAATCTCATGTTGTTTAGATCTGTTTAGACAAATACTTAACATTGTGTTACTATACAATAGCCTAGTATTCAGTGTGGTAACGTGCTATACAGCAGGGGTGTCCAACCTTTTGGCTTCCCTGGGCCACGTTGGAAGAACTGTCTTGGGCCACACATAAAATACACTAACACTAATGATAGCTGATGAGCTAAAGAAAAAGGTCACCAAAAAATCTCATAATGTTTTAAGAATTTGTGCTGGGCCACATTCAAAGCAGGTTTGACATGCCTGCTGTACAGGCTTGTAGCCTAGGAGCAATAGGCCGTATCGTATCTCTTAGGTGTGTCATAGTAGCTTTAACATCTAGGTTTGTGTAAGTGTACTCCATGATGTTCACATGATGAAATTGCCTAACCATGCATTTCTCAGAATGTATCCCTGCCATTAAGTTATGCATGACTGCGTTTACTAATAGCTCTGCTGATATGTTTTGCTTATTTCCTTTTTACTTCCAAGTCTATTAAGAGGTTTTTTATTAAATCCCTCTTATTCCAACATGAAAAGGTAATCTGGATTTATTGAAGACCTTCTAACTACTGGATTCTAGGCTATTTTATGTATTATCTCAGAACATTCCTCATATCTCCTGCCCATTTTCACATAAATCCTAGCAGAAAACTTCTTACAAAGCACATCTTAAAACAACAATAATACATTGTCTTAACAACTCTTTAAGATATAAATTTTTATCCACATTGTACAAAGAAGGAAATGTGGGCTCGAAGAACTTCAGTCAACTCTGTGAGGTTACAATATAGCAACCAAGTGTTTGAACTGGAAATTGAACCCATGTTCTCAAATATTGTAGTCCTACTACACCACAGCTTCTTCACTCTAAGAGTAGTAAATTCTCTAAAAACAAGTATTAGAAATAACCCAAAGCACAGTGAATAAAATTCTATTTTCAAACTAGTTGAATGCTGGAATGTTTAATCTATCTACAAGTGTTAGTAATATTAAATTGCATGATCAAGGAGTAATTTGATTTATAGTAATAAAATTATCTTCGTAAAGTACAATTATGAATTATCAAGACAGAGTTCTGATATGTCTTGTAAGGCCCATTCCAAAGAGGAATGTTCCCCAAACTGATTTGAAGATTGACATTGGTCTGATAAGTGTTCTGATAAAGTGATCATTTCTCAGCATTGTTTGTTCCTATCCTATGAGTGTTAATACCATGACAACGGAAATCAATATTCTCAACATTGTATTTTACCCTATTCATATATAGCCATGGACTATAATAATTATGTATGATATATAATATATAATGTATAATGTGAACATAAATAAATATAAGCAAGTATATTTATTTATATATAGATGCAAGCAATGCCATAAACTACATGTACATTCATATAATGATATAAACTACATTTTATGTATTATCAATTCATGCAAAGACATAAGCTACATTTTAATATGTTTTTTGAAATAGTCCTGAAGACTCATTAAGGACTTAAGTAAGTCCTTAAAAAAGAATGAAAAGCTATGGACAAAACAATATAATTAGATGTTTGCCTATATGGTGCCAAGTAACTTTTTACTCTTTTTCTCCACTAAACTGAATGAATTCTTGATTGTATCAGTAAAAAGTAAATCAAGTGAAAATTCTTTTCAAAAAAGTAGTGACAATGTTTAATAACTAATAATTCTTTGTTTGCTTATTCTGATATATTCTCAAACCATCACAATTATAATACTATGGATTTTTTAAATTCAAAAATTGTAGATATTTTTTGACATCTGGTGAAAAAAAGATAAGATAAATGTAGGGAAAATTACTTCCTGTTTTAGTCAACTAATGAACACTATATAGTTTAAACTCATTAAAATCACTTAGGACATTTAAAGTACAGTGGAAAAAATAACAGGAGACCCTGCCAAGGAAATTAAGTGTTAGTGTGAGAAAATAAAATGTTAAGGTCATAAAAAAAATATTTTGATCAAGAAGGAAAAATTGGTCTTGTCTACATAATCAGGAGAAAATGTCTATTATTTACCAATTTCTGTTTTCTCTTAGGGGTACATTTTGCCCCTTCTTGTGCAATTGTCGCTGTGGTTGAGTTAAATGTAAAGGAGTGGAAAAGGAGATAAGAAGTTCAAAGTCAGGGCTTGCTCCTCAGCCAAAAGGGAGATCAGGCTACAATCCACTTGGAACTTGCTCTTTTCTTGTTACCCCTAAGAAGAGAAGCTGGTAGAGAACTGGTTTCCTAAATTGTTTTAAATTATGAAATATCTTGAAGAAATAGTTTGTCAATCTTCTCTCTATAAATTATTTTAAGTAAAGCTGTATTAAAAACTTGTCATTATTAGTTGTTTTCCAGGAAGCAGATAAAACAATGATAGGAAAGAGTTTAATAAATTGCCACTCAGTGACACAAACCAGTCCTGTGCCTGGGAATTATGTGAATCTAGGAAGTCAGGCAGGGAGGGTTAGATCCCAGGCAGATGAAAGTCCATTTTTGATTAGGGGAATTAGAGGAGTGATACTTGTGGCATAGAATGTCTTGGAGAGGGAAGGCATAGACTACCTAGGGGGCAACTCATGCAGAAAGCATCAAGCACTTTGATTTCTGTTTCAGCACTGGAGTGGGGGCAATGTGTACCAGAGATGTTTGAAAGGGGAAAAAAATCAACAAAACTTGGACAAGGATGATCCATGGGGTACTCTAAGTTGGAATCAATCATACAGTTACATTCCCAGGCCTCTCATTGCTACTGAATTATTTTTATACTTTCTAAAGTCTAATCAAGGGCAATTTTAAAGGGAGAAATAAATAAATGCATAAATAAAATTCAATACCTTTCGGTTAATTTATAATATCTCTTGGGCATTTTTGTAACCTGCCCAAGAACTGGAAACATCCCATAAAATTCTTTCTCTAAGGCAGCATGCTATCCAACTTTGAAACCACCAAGAGCTAGATTTAGAACCCAGCCCAGACCACTTAGGAGCAGCAAAAACTTGAGCATGTTATGTAACCTCTGGGGGTCTTTATTTGTGAAGACAATGGAAGTAATGGTTTCTATCACATCAAGATTTACTGTGGGGATTCAATGAGGTACCATATACAAAGCACTAACATCCAGTGCTTGGTTTAAAGTAGGTGTTTAATAAATAATCTGTTGAGCAAATGAATGTGAGTGTCAGTCATACCATTAAAAATTCTAATAAGGTGCTAAAAAGTCCACCAAACTGGAGGGAGCCTTACTGAACTCTGCTTTGGTAGAAGCTTAATAAAAACTTGTTAATTTATTGATCACAATGAGTGATTCCTCAAGGTTAGCACATTCTTTTTTTAAACTACATTATTTTTTGCAGTACAGATAAATGTTTAATATAATTTTATAGTTTAATTTCTAGAGCCATAGGACCTCATTCTAGCCAGGGATAATCTACTTTTTAATATCAGATAGTATTTATGACTTTAAAATAACAATGAAAAAATCACCCTTTGCATTGTTACTATGCTATTACACTGAAAAGCCAAATTTTTTTTCCATGTGAAATTTCTACTCTCACTTCTGGTTGGCCTGCTAATCAGGTAACTTTGTAAGATGAGGAACCTGATCCTTTTAAAGTAAACTTTGGTTGCTTGTCTTTATTTATTTGCCTATTACTTCTCATAACAAAGATAGGAGGGGAATTATCTTCCTCTTCTAATGCAGTTCTTTCCAAAGCACACGTGGAACGTTTTTCGGCCTGTACCTGGAGAGTGAATGTTGCAATGTAGAAAATGCAACTCTGGATAAGATTTGATTTAGAATTTCTGGAAAACATTTTTCTTTAAAAATTTTATTTTTCCCTGCTTTTTGTTTATCTTCCTCTAATCTGAATTAAGTCCTATCCTTTGGCAATCTTTTCAAATATAAAAACTCTTGCTAATTCAATAGCTATTCCTGAGGAGCAGTGACTTAAACTCATCCTCATGCTCACAATAATTTTGTAGTAATCATCTAGGGATGTTAAGGGGATCTAACATTTCATACCTTCATTCCTACACATTCCTGTAGATGTGTTATCCTTGAGTCTTCAGATTAGACTTCAGATTAATGACTCTGATGTTTCCTAACGATGAGAGAATCTTTCTACTTGGATAGTTAGTAAAGAACACTAAAGCGAGGTCTAATTTAACTTCAAGTTTCAGTATATTGTGCCAAGTAAAAAATTAATAAAGTTATACTATATACAAAATAATGAGATCCCACTGTGTTATTACAACCATTTGAGATCTCATTAGGTTCCTAAAATTAGATAGCTCTCAATGGACAATGGCCCACACATACACCAGCTGAATTTCACTTTCTAAACCTTGCTGAATATCAATTTCTAAATCTGTAAAATGGAGATAATCATACAAGTCCATGGGGTTGTAAGGGGAAACAAATCTAGCACAGTCTCACACAGTGTGGTGCCTGGCACACAATAGGTTGTATTCCTTTCCTCATTCTATTTATACATATTTATATGAAATCATATAGGATTAATTGAAATGGGGCTTTATGAGAGCAGAGCCATTTGAATCTATACCTTACTTTTGTTCGGGTATTGACTATATAGGTATGATACAAATTTGGTATAGATTGGGAAAGCGAATGGCTGGGAATCTTAAAGAGGATTGTAACGTTTAAACCAGGCATGTGCAACCTGCAGCCCAGGACAACTTTGAATGCAGCCCAACAGAATTCTTAAAACATTATGAGATTTTTTTGCTACTTTTTTTTTTCAGCTCATCAGCTATCATTAGTATTAGTGTATTTTATGTGTGGCCCAAGATAATCCTTCCAACGTGGCCCCGGGAAGCCAAAACATTGGACATCGCTAGTTTAAAATTTGTATGAGAGAAACTTCGCTATTCTGATTAAACAACATTGGAATGTATCAACCTCAAATAGTCACTCATTATTACTCTAAACTTAGTCTTGTAATGCCCAATAGTCTCAATGCTATGCTTCTCGGTCACTATTCTATACCTTCAATATGCAAACTTCAACTCGCCCTTCTCTTCCTCACTCTGAGTTGACGACTTCAAAGGCAAACATAAACCGTCAAAAGGGAACTTTTGGTATCAGTAAATCTGCAGCCATCCTCTTCTTCCTCTGCTATTGGAAAGCAGCAGGGTCTCTTTCAAAACCTAATTTCTCAGCATATTGCCCTATATACCCATCCCCTCCTGCATTCTTAGGCACCTCATTCCATTCATTACTCCTCTCCTCTCTTGTATCTCCATTTCCCTTTCTACTGGGTTAATTTCCAGAGCATCAATTTTACTTTAGTATCTTCACCCAAGACAATACAACCCCAAACATAAAATGATTGCACTATCCCTTTCCAAGTGCTCCCCAGTCTCTCTACACCCTTTATCTGGGCAAGCTTCATAAAGAAGGGACTATTTATGCTGTCATCTTCTGCACCTCCCATTTACTCCTCAACACACTAAATCTGTATTGTTCTCTCAACATAGTACAAAAACTGCTCTGCAGCCTGTAACTAGTAACTTCCATATTCTGTATACAGAATGAACTTCTGTAACCAGCTAGATCCAATGTAAACTTGTCAGTATTTATTTTATTTGACTTCTCAACAGCATTTGGCAAAGCTGACCGTTCATTCTCACAACACTGCCCTCACTGATTTTCCTGACACGGTACTCTTCCGGTTTTTTGTGTACTCTTTCAGGGTTCCGTCTCAGTCTTCTTCGCTGGCCAGGCTACTTAAACTCTTTTTTTCTTTTTCTATTTAATTATTTTTATTTTATTTTACTTTATTATGGTTTTTTCAGATTAACTGAGGCATAATTGACAAATATTAATATCTACCCAACTCCTTAAAGCCTAAGGTACTCCGGGTGTGACTCAGAATTCTCCTGTCTTTTGCATATTATTAAAACTTGGCTTCAGAAAATATTTATGTATAGAATGATTACAAATCTGTATTTACATTCCAAATCAGTCTTTGAGTTCCAGACTCATATCTGATCATTTAACTATTCCACTAGGATGGTTTATAGACACCTCAAAATATGTCCAAACTTATCTCTTGACCTTCCTCCCCAAACCCAACTGAGCTATTTCCTCCTAAGGGACTTTGCTATTTCATTCCTTTGAACACAACATTCCACCTAGCTAATGTCTAGTTATCCTCTAGGTTTCCTTTTAAATGTCGCTCCTTTAAAAAGGCCTGTTTAGGCTCTTAATTAAATTAGATTACCTTATAGCACCCTGTATATCCCTTCAGAGCCCACATGACCCTGTACAGTTACATATCTATTTGTAATCTTTTTGTTCACTCCTGACTTCTCTCTTGCTAGATTAGAAGCAATATTATCAACTCCCTCACCTCTTCAAGTCTGCTGAAAGGTGATCTTTTCAATCAGGACTTCCTTGTCTTCCTATTTGGAATTCCAACCCTGTACTCCCATCTCTTACTTTTTTCCAGTTTTGCACCTCCCTTCACAACACTTATGTACCTCTGATATTTCATATTATTTGCTTAATGATATTTATTAATTTTTGTTTTTCTTCCCACTCTAGAATGAAAATCCTATAAAAATTTCTTGTCTCTTTTGTTCATTGATATGTTCCAAATGACTTGCACATGATTAACAATTCACTAAATACTTGAATGAATGAAGCGTATTGTCTGTTTTGCTCCCCACTATATTCCAAACAAATCCTTTTCTGTGGAAGTAAAGTTCAGGTAATATAAAATCTAAGGTGAAAAATGGCGCACAGCTTCACAAACATAGTGGGATCTCATATTTTATGAATAAGTGAATGCTGAATGAAAATGTTCAGATAAGAAAGTATATTTAATTTGGAATCTAGAAAGTGGGCCTATCTTTTGTTATTTTTTATTATTTTAAAAATTTTTTTAAGCTCACAATTAACATTATCGTTTGTTCTCTTTCTTCACATGCTAATAAGTTGTGAAAGAGAATAATACAAAGTGAAAGTTGCATGAGAGGAACACCAGCTCATGTTCTTTCCTGATGTTTGCTGATGTCTAGCTCTCTTCCTTGGTATTGAGCAGGAGCTGAATAAATGCTTTAGGAATGAATGACCAACCTACCCAGGGAAGTGATGGCACAGGTCATGAAGGGAAGGGTAGACAACGCTATGCAGTAGTGGAATAGCTGGGGACTTGGAATCATCAGGGAGATGGGCTGCATTTCTGGCTCTACCATCTGGCCTATTTCTTCATGTGTTAAATGAGAGGATGAAACTAGATGATCCAGTTTACTTTAATTCTGTAGTTAACTCTACTAAAATGTAAGCTCCATGAGGCCAGAAACTGCAACTATATTTCAATAGCGTGAAAATAAGGCCTAGATCAGTATATTTGGCACACAATAGGCCCTGAAGAATTTGTGGAAAGATCTCTAAAAATTCTTTTCAGTGCTAACATTTCAAAGAAAAAAATAACTTTAAAGTATCCTAAATAAATGTTCTTTTTCTAGGGAAAACCATATAAAAAATATCAGCCCCCCCCCCCCCCCCGCTTCTTGAATACCCTAGTGCGTGGTGAAAAACAAAGACTAAATGCCTGTTTCCACTTGGTGAGTTTCTTACAGTTTTATTTTTCCATTATGACTTCTTCAATATTTCATTATGACTTCTTTAATATTTGTATAAATAATCATATTTATATAACTAGCACTTTATTTGAAACTTTTAGCTCTGGGTCTGAGAACAACAAACTCCTGAGGAACTGTCTTTACATTGTACAACTTCCTACTGATTCTAGTTGGCGGTCCTTCCTTGCTATTCTGTAGTTTCTGAGGCAGAAGAACCTCTTTCCATTTCCCAAACCTTTCCTTCCTCACCTATCTTCCGCCTTGAACCCTATCCTGCATTCTTGGCTTTCCCTTCGCTGGTCTGACACTGGAGGAGGTTAGAGAAAGATTGCCCCAGCACTCATCGCCCCTCCCACGTCCCTGGCAGCGCCAAGCAAACCGCCTCTCCTTGCCAGTTACTGGGGTCCGGCCGGCTTTCCAGTCTACGCTAGCAATGCGCTTTCGTACCGAAGGGAAATCATCTTTTATACCATAAACTAGGGACCGCTCATGGGGAGTGAATCTTGGTGTTTACACTTGTTTCCTAGCCCCAGAGCTGCTGCGGGAATTGATTGGTTCCCTGGCGCCCCCGACGCCCGGGGTCCCCCCGCGCCCTGCCTGGACCCCGCCCCCTTGTGCGGCCATCTGCTTTGCTGTCAGTCTCCCAGTCTCTCGGCATACCCCCTCCACCACCTCCCAGCTCCCCGCCCGCTCCGCCCCTTCCCCCCACTCAGCCTGGGGCTCCGAATCCACCCCGGCCGTTGCCAGGGAGACAAGCCGATACCAGGCAAAGAGGCATTCGAGAAAGAAAAGTGGGGGAAAGCTACACGGCAGTCTAGTAACAAAGGAGCGATAAAAGCGGCCCCTAAATGGAGGGCTAAGGACACGACTGCCAGAAAATCCGCAAGCGAGCTAGCAATCACCCCAAGTTAAACGGGGAGGGAAATGCAAAGGAAGGAGCATGATCCTCGTTGGGGGTGAGGGTAAATCAACAGTTCTCAAAATAGCCTTTGAGAATCGCCTGGTGGTGGTTTTGGATCAGCCCAGTTGGCTTTCCAACTTGGAACTCCTCTAACATAGGGATTCGCGTCCACCGCGGCGGCTGGGGTCCTCCGCCAGGCCCGCGGGCTCCTTTAAGGGTGATAACACGTTTGGCAAGACACACTTCTATGGAAACGTCTTGCCATCAGCTCTGGGGAATATGACTTCGTGATTAAATGATGCACCTGAAGGACGTGGACAGTGAGAAGACGAAGCTTCATGTCATTGATGTGCAGTTTGCTGGTTTTCAAAGCAATATTTAAACAAAGAATTATTGGCGTGAACCAACCATCTTTTTCACTCAGAGCGTGACCCATTTCCCTACAATGAGCAGAAAATAAAACAGAATTCACAGCCAACACCAGAAGTGAACCATTCCCTCGACTGCCTCTCACTTCCATAAGCGAAATATTATTCATTTCAGAATCACTAAATGTAAACGAGAAAAGCTGGATAGATTTGAACACGACTGAAGACTTTGGGAGCAAAAATGTCGGTGGTAGGAAAATGTTTATTAGCCTTTATACTTTATTCCCCCCCCCCCTCAGCCCCATTTTTAAAACCAGTGCCTTGTCTTTTACACACAAATAGCTTCTGCTACTTCAGTGGCAAGGGGTGTAGATGGAAGTACCCTGTGTCCCCTTGTATTATAGAAGCTCTTTCTTTAACCCAAGTTACACTTGGAGCGTTTAGGGATCTTCTAGCTGTCTCTCAACATACAATTTCTTCTTAGAAATGTAATCATCAATCTGGTTGTTTAGAATTTCATTGCTCCCGCCTCGCTCCCTTCCTGGAGTACACTCGCTTGCATGCACATTCACACACGTCCAGAGATAGAGTTCATCCGATCATGGCAGTAGGCTGAAAACGATTCATATCGACGCGAATTGCATCCCGACTGTAAATATGGATTCGTGCACTCTAGGCTGTCTCATTTTACCATAGAGGAAATTTAATTATGTCATTTCATACAGTGATAAAATGCGAACCGTTTCGATCTTTTGTAAATGGCCCTCAATTTACATTGTGTATATGGCAGGGGGTGGGGGCGGGTGTAGGCTAATTACTAATTGGGCATAGTTAGAGAAGGTAGAGTTGATGACCGCCGCAGGCCAATCCCAAAATATTTTATTTCATGCCAAAGTGGGATAGGGAAGGGAGTGTGGCTTCGGCTGCTTGCCGCTTTTACATTTTCCACATCTGGCCTACAGACCTAATTCTAACTCGCGATCTCGTTTGATGAAATTCGATCTTCGTGGTTTAAATACCTTTCAGTTTGGGGTGATTTAACATTTGCAACCGTTAAAAAAAAAAAAAAAAAAAAAAAAAAACCCTGTACAGTATCTGCGAAAGCAATATGGACCACGGAGAAAGAAAACATGTTGCACTCAAATCCCAACCATTGTCTTTAACACTCGCTCACACACACATACACATAAACACAGGGGGCAGATTGGGGGAGGGGAACGAGTGGAGAGAGACAGACACAGATACAGACCGACGAGAGTCGAAGAGTCTACTTAACGCGTTCTCCGCCCCCATCCATGTGTCCCCCTCCCGCGTTACTTAATTACAAACAAAGCAAGCCAATCAAATGATGCATTATTATTTTCAAGAAGAGGGAGGCGAGAGGCATGTATTTTTAACTGATTTATTTATTTGGAGGACATTAATTCTCAGTCTGAGGCTGATTTTCAAACCGTTTGCAAAGCGCGGCTCCATTGTTCGCCGGGCGCACAGGCCCCGCCCCCTGCTTTGTGTGCGGCCCTGGGATTGGCCAGCGCGCGCGGGGGCCGCGTCAGCGCCCGCGAGCCCATTCATCTGTGCACTTGGGCGTTGGACCCCGCATCTTATTAGCAACCAGGGAGATTTCTCCATTTTCCTCTTGTCTACAGTGCGGCTACAAATCTGGGATTTTTTTATTACTTCTTTTTAAAAAAAACTACACTTGGGCTCTTTTTGTGCTCGACTTTTCTACCCTTTTCCCTCCCTCCTGCGCTGTTGCTTTTTGATCTCTTCGACTAAAAATTTTTTATCCGGAGTGTATTTAATCGGTTCTGTTCTGTCCTCTTCACCACCCCCACTCCCCCCTCCCTCCGGTGTGTGTGCTGCTGCTGCCGCCGCCGCCTCTGCTGCCGCCGTTGCTGCTTCTCGCCCCGTCGTTACACCAACTCGAGGCTCTTTGTTCCCCCCTTGGATCTGTTGAGTTTCTTTGTTGAAGAAGCCAGCATGGGTGCCCAGTTCTCCAAGACAGCTGCGAAGGGAGAAGCCGCCGCGGAGAGGCCCGGGGAGGCGGCTGTGGCCTCGTCGCCTTCCAAAGCCAATGGGCAGGTAAATTCTACCTGTGATACTGTTCATTTCTTTGGTGTCTTTCTCTAGTCCCGACGCTTCTCTTTTCCTCCTGGTCTCTCCCAAGGCGCATTCGGCGGAAAGGAGCGTGGCTAGATTCCACTCTGAAAGTTGAATGGAAAGCGATAGCCTAAATTGCCAGTTTCCCATAGAAGGGGTCTTCCCCCTAACCCCAAGGAGTGGTTCCTGGAGAATCCTGGAGAATTCTTGTGTAGACGGTAGGAAAGAAGTGATAAATCGTCTAAAATGGCGTGTTTGGAGCTTAGCAGAACGTGACTAGCTAGGTGCTACCACCTCCCTTCGCCTCCAGCCAGGTTGCATTTGTATTTGGTGGTCACAGAGGTGTTTGGGTGACTCGCGTTTGTTTCGGAGACTGGATAGCCTTCAAGATTTCAGAACTGGTGTGATTGTGTGAGTGGGTCGGGAAGGGGGGGGGGGCGCAGTGGGATGGCGGTGGAGAAAGGAGAGGAGGGAAGGGCTGTCTTATTGTATACCGAGGCGGCGTGCCCTGGGTTCTTGGAAAAGCGGCTGGCTGGCTGGAGCTGGGCAAAAGGGTTTCAGGATCTTTCGATGGGGCTTTCCCACTGTTCTAGACCTTTAACCATAGCTGTCTGTGAAACTACACACCCATTTGACTTTTAAATCGCATCCTTGGGATGGAAAGACTGTGGATCTATGAAGAACCTATCCAGATGGTCAAAAAAGCAGTTCGTGTGTTTCAGTCCGGATAGTTAGGGTACGTGGCTCGTTGACCACGGTGGGGGACGCCCCGGCGCTGCCCAGACCCAGTCGGATGGCTACGGTTGGGTGGGCACGAGAGGTCGGCCACGGGTGGCTGCTTCGCAAACACTGGGCAACCACCACGCCTATTTTCCTAGAGCAGAGACCGTGTTGCTTCTCCTGCTCTAACCTAATGGGGAAGGGAAGACCTGCCAAGAGGCTTTGAACCCGTTAAAAATGCAAAATGAGCTGCCCGGGCGCGCCCCAGCTTCGCAGAATCACGGGCGAAGGTGGGCGTGGAAGTAGAGGCGAGATCTCAGAAATAATGGGTATTTCCCGGCCTTGTTGGTTTTATTCGGACCAGGATGCCGGCAAGCCACCTGAGCTTTGTTTGTGGACTGGGCAGCACAATTCGGGCTCGGGGGCGCCTCGGCCGGCGGGCAGGGCCCAGCTGGGCAGGGCAGGGAGGGGTGGCCCGGCGGCCCCGCCCCTCCGCGACCGCCGCCCGCGCCTACTTCCGCGTGGTGGAGGCGCAGCGCCCCCTGCTGACCCCCAGGCCCTACGCCGGCATGGGGCCTTTGCGCGCGCAATCCTCGCGCTTTAAGGTTGGAGCGCTGTAATTCCCCTGGGAGCTTTTAGGTATTTTCCAGAATTCTTTAGTGTTTGAGAGAAAGGGGATCTGTAACGTAAGCGTTGACCATCTCCTCTGTCGCTGTTCCTTATTCCAAAGGGCTTTTGGTGTATCTCGTTTTAGGTGGCTTTTATTTGGAAGCCCGTGAGATCAGGGCTGGAATGGGTTACCTTCTACTTTCGACGTCTTGGACTCGGCCCTCTTAAATCAGTAGGGCATTTGTTGGGTGTTGGAGGCTACCATTATGCCTTTTAGGCTCCTCGATCAGCACTGCCCCCATTTCTTCCTAGAGTTCTCTGGGCATCCAACCCCGCCTCCCCATAGAGGGGAGCTGCGGCACCAAAGCCAGAGTGGCCCGGGGGAAGCTGGGTTTTTCCCAGTCCTGGGGTGGGGGCGGGAATGGTGGTGCCCGGGCCGCTTTAGTGACACTCCCGCTGTTTCTTCCCCGCAGGAAAATGGACACGTGAAGGTAAACGGCGATGCTTCTCCTGCGGCCGCCGAGCCGGGTGCCAAGGAGGAGCTGCAGGCCAACGGCAGCGCTCCGGCCGCCGACAAAGAGGAGCCCGCGGCCACCGGTAGCGGGGGGGCGTCGCCCGCCGCGGCCGAAAAAGATGAGCCGGCCGCCGCCGCCGCCGCCCCCGAGGCTGGGGCTAGCACCGCGGAGAAGGAGGCCCCCGCGGAGGGCGAGGCCGCTGAGCCCGGCTCGCCCACGGCCGCGGAGGGCGAGGCTGTGTCTGCAGCCTCCTCGACGTCTTCGCCCAAGGCAGAGGACGGGGCCACGCCTTCGCCCAGCAACGAGACCCCGAAAAAAAAAAAGAAGCGCTTCTCCTTCAAGAAGTCTTTCAAGCTGAGCGGCTTCTCCTTCAAGAAGAACAAGAAGGAGGCGGGAGAGAGCGGTGAGGCCGAGGGCGCTGCTGGTGCCTCCGCCGAAGGCGGCAAGGACGAAGCCGCTGGGGGCGCTGCTTCGGCTTCGGCAGAGGTGGGCGCAGCCTCCGGGGAGCAGGCGGCGGCGGCGCCGGGCGACGAGGCGGCCGCGGGCGACGAGGGGGCCGCGGGTGGTGACCCGCAGGAGGTCAAGTCCGAGGAGGCCGCCGTCGCGCCTGAGAAACCACCTGCTAGCGAGGAGGCCAAGGCCGCCGAGGAGCCCAACAAGGCCGAGGAGAAAGCGGAGGAGGCCGGTGCCAGCGCCGCCGCCTGCGAGGCGCCCTCAGCCGCGGGGCCCAGCGCGCCCCCTGAGCAGGAGGCGGCCCCTGCGGAGGAGGCCGCGGCCGTCCCAGCCTCGTCAGCCTGCGCAGCCCCCTCACAGGAGGCCCAGCCCGAGTGCAGTCCAGAAGCCCCCCCGGCGGAGGCGGCAGAGTAAAGGGCCAGAGTTTTTGAGATAATCGAAGAACTTTTCTCCCCCCGTTTGTTTGTTGGAGTGGTGCCAGGTACTGGTTTTGGAGAACTTGTCTACAACCAGGGATTGATTTTAAAGATGTCTTTTTTTATTTTACTTTTTTTTTTTTTAAAGCAGCAAATTTTGTTTTTCCCCTTCCCCACAGATCCCATCTCAAATCATTGTTAACAACCACCATTCCAACAGGTCGAGGAGAGCTTAAACACGTTCCTCTGCCTTGTTTCTCTTTTATTTTTATTTTTTGCATCAGTATTAATGTTTTTTTGCATACTTTGCATCTTTACTCAAAAATGTAAACTTTCTTTGTCAATCTATGGACATGCCCATAAATGAAGGAGATGGGTGGGTCAAAAAGGGATATCAGATGAAGTGATAGGAGGCCAGGATGGGGAAATTTAAGTGGTGCATAGCATTGCCAAGATAATGTGCCACTAGAAATGATGGTGTAAAGGCTTAGTCTTTTTTTTTTTTTTTTAAGAAAAGTTATTACGATGTATTTTGTGAGGCAGGTTTACAACACTACACGTCTTGATTTAGAAGGAAAGAGGAAAAAAAAAAAACACCAATGCCCAGATTTTTAAAAAGATCATAGTCTTAGGAGTTCATTTAAACCATAGGAACTTTTCACTTATCTCATGTTAGCTGTACCAGTCAGTGATTAAGTAGAACTACAAGTTGTATAGGCTTTATTGTTTATTGCTGGTTTATGACCTTAATAAAATGTAATTATGTATTACCAGCAGGGTGTTTTTAACTGTGACTATTGTATAAAAACAAATCTTGATATCCAGAAGCACATGAAGTTTGCAACTTTCCACCCTGCCCATTTTTGTAAAACTGCAGTCATCTTGGACCTTTTAAACACAAATTTTAAACTCAACCAAGCTGTGATAAGTGGAATGGTTACTGTTTATACTGTGGTATGTTTTTGATTACAGCAGACAATGCTTTCTTTTCCAGTCGTCTTTGAGAATAAAGGAAAAAATCTTCAGATGCAATGGTTTTGTGTAGCATCTTGTCTATCATGTTTTGTAAATACTGGAGAAGCTTTGACCAATTTGACTTAGAGATGGAATGTAACTTTGCTTACAAAAATTGCTATTAAACTCCTGCTTAAGGTGTTCTAATTTTCTGTGAGCACACTAAAAGCGAAAAATAAATGTGAATAAAATGTACAAATTTGTTGTGTTTTTTTATGTTCTGACAATACTGAGACTTCTAGGTCTTAGGATAATTTTAAGGAAAATCTTGTATACCATCAAGATTAAATTATCTTGTGGTTTTTAATCTGAAGTTTTCAAACTCTAAAATGAATAATCAGCCTTGTCAGATTACATACAGGAAAATCTTAAAACATTCCATGTTAAATGTGTTACCATTTACCTGCATTTAATTTTCATTTAGAAATTAAAAGGTATTTTTATTGTAGTTATATAGCATGTCGAAATAAATCATTTAATACAAAAGCAGTGTGACCCAAAGACTATTTAAATGTCTTATGTGAAAATTTCATAAAACTACATTTTTTTGTTATGCAGGTCCAGAAGCAAATCGACGACTGAGTCTCTTTAATCCAAACTGCAGATGGGTCATGAAACGTGGCCAAATGTGTTTCAAAAATTGATGGTGTGTTACCTGCCGTTGTAATTGTTTAGTGCTTGGCTAATTTCCAAACTATTGCTTAGATTATGTTATACCTTAGAAAAACAGGCTTATGTAAAGAAGTAATGGTGATGAATGGATGGACGGGGTCAGTTTACGGGCCTTTAGTACTTGCCTCAATTCAATAGTTGCAAGCAGTTTTTTAAATGAAGGTAGTGCATTAGCATCTTGTTACTTGAAGGAAAAGATAGAGAATAATACTTTCTCCTATAGTAATAATCCTTACTAGTTTGCCTCCTTTGTTTCTTACCATCCCATAACTGGATTTTTTTCCTTCACTGGACTCAATACAATTGAATTTTAAGATAAAGATGTGAATCAAATACCATTACTTCATTAAACACAAAGAAAAATTACTTATGCACACCTGCTTTACTGTTTGAGCAGTGTGCCCTGTAGGGTTCATAAGTCGGTGAATCACATTCGTAACAATGCCAAATCTTAAACTCAAAAATTATTAGCTTTTGATATGGGCTTTTAATTGCAATAATGGATCATAAATAATAGTTCATGATGCTCCTTATCAAACATCCTTCCCACCAATAAAACCAAGTAATTGGAAGAGTATATTTTCAGTTGGGGTTTCTTGGTCTTGGACAATGTTTGGAAGTTTAAAGTCAAATTTGGTAACCAAAGGAACTGCTTTATCAGGTCTTCCCCCGCTTTTTCTCAAATACCTATTTGGCCAAGTACAGTGCCTGGTATGCAGTAGGGCTCAGAGAAAAGAATTTTTAAAAGTAACTCCTGACTAGTCAGAAATACTGTGTAGCCAACTACATTGCTAGGTTTGTTCTTTTGACAGCTGGAATTAAGATGCATTATTTTGATTTTAATCATTGCCGAAAACACTTTGGGTAGTATTGATGGAGTGGTGGGTTTTCCACCAAGTGATTAAATGAGATTTGACATATATCTTTTCATCCAAAGTTTTGTACATCACATTGTTTTCTAATGGAAAATGTTAATATGGCTTTTTGTATTACTAAAAATAGCTTTGAGATTAAGGAAAAATAAATAACTCTTGTACAGTTCAGTATTGTCTACTAAATCTGTATTGGCAGTATGTATAATGGCATTTGCTATGGTTATAAAATACTTCATCTGGATTATAATCATTTGATCCAATTCCTATTGCTTGTAAAATAAAGTTTTACCAGTTGATATAATCAAGCTTGCTAAAATAGGATTTTTTACAAATTTAATTTTAAAATACAAGTTTTAGAGAAAAACTAAATCTTAAGTGTTCATGGTTAGTATAACTATTATTCAGTTAAGGGATTCAGAAAATATCCTTAATATTATACTTAGGGTATAAAATGATATCCATTGAAAGTGACTTAGACATTCACAGATCAAAATTTTTAACGATGGAGTTTGACAGTATATTTGAGAAACAATGCAATTTGTTTACATTTTTCCCTCATGAATATAAACAATACAAATTTTCAATTAAAGTTAGGGTTTTGGGAGAAGGGTGCTTTTTGCATTAATGTATTTTAGATAGATCCAGCTGGGTGGGGTCGGGGGTGGTGTACTTGAACATAGGTAGCCCAAGTTAACTTTGAAAATTAAAGTAGTTAAGTAACAGGGCTGTTCTTATCTTTTCTTTAAACATTCACTCCTCAAATTCAGCATTTTCCGCCTCTATTTCCCAGCTATTGAAAGTGCTTAAAGCAGGGTGTAGCAAACAAATTTCAATCTGTAATGTTCAGTCCCTGTTGGGGATTCAAATCCGAGCACTCCTTTAAATTACACCCAGTAATGTTATTTTTAAAATGACAAATAAATACTTTAAAAAAAGTGTGAACATAACCATATTTTATGTCCCTAAAAAATGATAAATTACTGATTCTGAAATACTGACTACAGTTCTTCCTCTCAACTGCTCAAAGTGAACTTTAAAACAAAAATACTGACCTTGTCGTAAGATCTAGCAGCTGCAAGTACAAAAAATAATTATTGCAAAATTTCTAATAATCCTCTTAATTGCAGTTCAAGTGTTCTGATAAAATTAGAGCATAAGCCTTTTAGTACTAGTAAGTGAAAACAGTATCTGTCAGTTGCTATTATTACTTCTCGTATCTGAGGAAAAGGCAAAGGTAACAGGTCTACCAATTACTTAGGATTTCAAAAAAATAATAACAAATCTCAGATTTGTTAAGTTCATATCACGGATTGTCTGCCTAACAAATGTTCCTTAGGTTTGACACATGACTTAAAGACTGGATATATTGCTAGAATTATGTATGTAGGTAATTAGTGGGGGTGAGAATAGGGAAGAGATTCTTGGGGAGAGTTATAAATTGGAAGTCTGTAAGAAAGCCCTCAAAGCAAGTCTTAGTTCTAATGACACATAACTGCATTTTGGAATGCACCATCCATTAGAAATATGCAAACCACACATATAATTTTAAAACATTTTTAGTGACCACATTTTAAAATGTAAAGGAAACAAAAATAATTTATATATCTCAAATATTTCAATATGTAGTTAATTTGAAAATAATTAAGATAGTCTTACAAAGGTTTTAAAATCCAATGTATTTTATTCTTAGAACACATCTTAGTTTGGCCCAGCCACATTTCAAGCGCTCATTGGTCACATGTGTCTACCATATTGGTGTGCACAGGTCAGTAATTAGAGTCAGAGAGTCAAGGAGTGATTAGGAATGTTGGGCTGCAAAGTGTAGCTTGTATAATTAATTCTGTAAGCGTCAAGTATTAAGCTTTTGATCAAACTTTGACTTTTTAAAATTTCAAACCATTTAAGCAGTTAATATGGCATTGACTACAAATATAGTGAGATTCTGAATGGACTTGGGTTATAGTCTGAATTATGTTCCCCCTCAAAGTTCATGTTAAAGTCCTAACCCCCAGTACTTTAGAATGTAACTGTAGGGTCTTTAAAGAGGTGATTAAGTTATAAGGCTCTTAGGTTGGGCACTAGTCTAATGGTATCCTTATAAGAAGAAAAAATTTGGATACACTGAGAGACACCAGGGGCTACGCACATAGAGAAAAACACGTGAGGACACAATGAGAAGGTGGCCACCTGCAAGCTGGGAAGAAAGGCCTCAGAAGACACCAAACCTGTCAGCAACTTGATTTTGGACCTCTGGCTCCGCAACTGTGAGAAAATTCTGTTAACACCTCCAGTCTGTGATATTTCATTATGCAGCCCTAGCAAATTAATACAAGACTCCAAGGTAAGAATGGAAAAATTGTCTATCCTTACATGCTTGCTTTTTCTCTTCCCTCAATGGAAAAAGAGATTGCTTTCTAGCTTGAGAAGTTTATAATTGTTGTTATTATTGCCCTTAGAAAAGACACAGTAACTTAAAAGTTAGAAAGGTAGATTACATCTGTATCTTAATTCTTTATTAATGAATTGATAGGAAGATCTCTGGAATACAAATAGTAAAAATATTGTCTAATAATACTATGTAATGTTATGTCTGAATTTATCTATCTCTTGATTTTTCCCTTGCAATTTATTTGTGCAAGAAACTGCAATGTTAGTTTTATATTTGCACAGTACAAGTTTCACCAATTTCACCTCTTTTTGTCATTTAATATATTCCTTTGTCTTCTCTGTATTTCTTGTATTTTCTGTAAATTGATCAATAGTTCTAGAGGCTTGATCAGATTCAGGTTCAAAGGACAATCTCGCCTAGATAATAGTATGTATTTCTATCAGGAGGTACATAATGTCTGGTTGTTTTCTTTTTGTGATGTTTGAAGCCATTGATCTTTATTTAAATCTATTAATTAATTTAAGGTTGCCAAATGATATTATTTTAATTGTCATTCTTTTTTTATTTATTCACATACTTATATAGAGAGAAACTTCCTTTCATCAACCCTTTCATTGTCCTGAGCTACATATCATAATGGAAAGGCAGAATAAATGTTTTATTCTTTTCTTTTGTTTACTAAATTTTAGAATAATAAGTTGTTTCCCTAATACCCTCCAAAGGTGACCAAGGATGAAATTTGTTTAGTATCATTAAACATTCATAAATTTAAACTTATTTGATGCAAGCAATGTAAGTGATGCTCATACTGACTCATAGTGGATTATCTCCTAAAGTTATAAAATTTGATAAATGAAATCAGTTTGAATTTTATTAAGATGCTACTCAAAAATGTGCTAAAAGATAAATGCAACTCAATATTTACTCAAATGAAATGGATTTACATGTTTAAGTGTTGGCATATTCCTAAGTTTTAGTTGGGATATCATGCAGAAAAAGCTCTGTTCACACAATTTCAAAGAAACAGGAGGCATTGCATTTTCTTTACCCACTAATTACTGCCATGTAATTAAATTTAAACATCATCAAAATGTATCTACATAACATCTTACTCCATGTAAGAAAAATGTCTGGAAAGTTATGAGCATGAGGAGACTCAGCAATCACCAGTCTTGGAGACATGCATGTTGGCACTTGATGAAGTGGTACACTAAATACAACATGCTGGTCAACAGGCAATACTAATTTCCCTAGCAAAATACCAAAACTTCTATCATGGAGTATGGGTCAGTGAAACTGACAATTTTAAGAGAATTTATATTTACTGTAGAGCCCAGAGGCTCCTGTGACAGGATTAATTGACAGCTTACATAAAGGAGAAGTTGAGCAAGTTGAATTTAAGTGACCATAATGTAATACACTTTTCTAAGCAAACTACCAACTAGAGCTACTTTTTTTAGTCTTTTTGGAAAATTGGCAAACATTGGATGAGGCAATAGATAATCTAAAATAGATTAAGATTTGAATAGATTTGAAGATAGGGTGAAATTATAAAGAAAAAGGAGCTATGGACTTGGTCAGGTCATACACAAAATATTAATTCTTAACTAGAAAAGTTAACTATTTCACAATGTCATTTTCCTCCAGTTTCTGAGGGTGCAATCTATGTAGTCAAGAACTGGATTAGAAGAGTACAAAGAATGTCTTATATTCTTTATTCTTATATTTCCTGATATATATTTTTATTATTAGTTTCAGGCATACAAAAGAACATAATGATTAGACATTTACACATCTTACAAAGTGATAATTGCTTCCTGATATTTTGAAACCATTAGTTAGTGCTAAGAATTTTGAATTTTTAAAAACGACAATTCTAATGTCATTTTTAAAAAATGTGTTAGTACATAGCTTCTAAATTTAAAATTTCATGTTATATAGAAGTGAAATTTATCAGAACTTAAATGGTGAATTTATTTAAAACAAACAAAAAGTATACGAATACTAGAGTTACTTTCCCAAGCTATAATAAAAGTTGTTACTCGTTATCTCTTTAGAAAAATCTGCATTTTTTTCAGCATTTTTACACAGAGCACAAAGATTTTTCATGCTTATTAATGTTTAGTAGACAAATAACTTAATAGTATAATCAATAAAACATAGTTGTATTATCACATAAAGAATATTTCTTGTGAAGCATTTTTGTTACAACTTTTTGAGACTTAAAACACAAAATAAACATCTATTGAGAAGAGGCAGTTTTGATTTTTTTTGGTTTAGATCAAGACTTATTAAAATTAGTTGTTCATTAACCATGAATCCTCCCTACTTACTTTCTTGCTGTCCTGAATTCCATGTTATCAAAAGTATGTTTATAAGTAACATATACATATTTCATATATTTAAATATGTTAAAGAAATTAGTAATAGAGAGCAAAATAATATTTAAAAATATATTTACATATATAAATATATAAAATGTGTATAAATATTTTGTTTAAAAGATTTTATATTTACATGTGAATTTATAACATTATTTTAATATTTATATATGATGTAAATGTAAAATATATATAAATCTAAAAATACATCTATAAAATTAGGCATAAATCTGAATGTGTGCTCTCTACTATTAGTATTAACATTTTTAAACAAAATTTATCTTCAATTTTCAATTTTGTTACCTCCCTCATTTGTTATTTGAAGTCTGGAAAGTATTATCATATCTTCTGAATACTTATTGAGATTATAGAGAACAGTATTTGAATGACGTTTTAGATTTGGTTAAAGGAGGATTCTTGGAACAGAATTTGATTTCTCTAAAATTTGTTTGTGTGAGAATCTTTAATTTGATTTTTACTGCTGATTAATCTTTCATAACATGAAGTTCCATTAACTATCATGCACATCTGACCTACAGTAAAGAAGAAAATGAGCAGAATAAAGATTATTGACTTTTGTTTCTTTTTCATTCTAGATGTTATATTCTTATTGATTAGGCTTGTGGTTAAGATGTTATTTCCTAATGAAGGCACAAGACTGAAGTAGTGACTATGTGCTTAAGTGCTGAAGTCAAAGGGATCTGGCTTTGCCCCATGCAAACTATTTATAATATTAGGTACTTTACTTTATCTATCTGAGCCTCAATGTCCTCATGGATAAAGTTGAGAATAAAAAGAGGGCCAATTATAGGGATGAATGCACTTAGTCTCATGTCTGTCATTTGGGAAGTATTCAATGAATGTTTGCTATTATTTATTTTATACTTGCTATAGTGCCTGCATTTTTGATTCACTGTTGAGTAATCTACCTCAGATACTCTGCTCGTGCCTGGAAATCATTTGCAATATCCTTTGATTAAGATGGGCTAGGTTAAGGTACTAAAACAAAAGGACAATTTTCTACTTAAAGGTCTATTCCATACTTCATTTATTAATTTAGCAAACATATCTTGAACACATAATATGTTCTAGGGAGTACACTGGCATCTAGAAACAAAGGAGTGAATATACCACATGTCTACAATCTGTGCTGATGGGAAGATCACTAAAGTTAAAAAAATATGAATACTACCACCAAAAATACAAATACTACTACCAATAATCCATAATGTGATTTTTTTAAAAAGACAAATGCATTTAACTACACAATCGTCTTGATTACAGACATTAGATGAAAACAAATTGAATACTATAGAAAATAGTATTTAATATATTTTAAATTTATGTTGTTTATGTTTTAATATTTTTAATAAATAGCAGGAAAGAAATAAAATATAGAGGGTGCATTTTCAGGATATCAATTGTGAGATTACAAACCATCTGAGAACTCAGTGGTATAAAACAACAATAATTTAAAGAAAATTTTTAACAGCTTTGTTGATGTAACATACAATAAACTGTGCATTTTTAAAGGGCACAATTTGGAAAGCAAACATATGTATACACCTGTGAAACTATTACCAAAATCAAGATAATGAGCACATCCATGCCACTCACGAATCTGAGGTCAGGGGTTAGAGCAGGCACAGCAGGGGCAGCTTGTCTCTGATACACGATGTTTGTGGCCACAGCTGGTATTGCTTGATAGGGCTAGATTAGGGCCATAGTCTGCAGTCTTCATTCTCCTTCATGGGGTGTTTGCTGGGATTTGAAGGTCCAAGATGATTCCTTGACAACAGGTCTTGGTGCCTGAACTAGGGTGACTGGGAACAGCAGAGATCTCCGCACTCATGGCTGTATCAGGGTAGTCAGGCTTCATCCCGCACTCATGGCTGTATCAGGGTAGTCAGGCTTCATCCCGCACTCATGGCTGTATCAGGGTAGTCAGGCTTCATCCCGCACTCATGGCTGTATCAGGGTAGTCAGGCTTCATCCCGCACTCATGGCTGTATCAGGGTAGTCAGGCTTCATCCCGCACTCATGGCTGTATCAGGGTAGTCAGACTTCATACATGGCAGCTGTCTTCTCCCAGAGGCAGACAACTAGGGAGTTCCAAAAGAGTGTTGCAAGAAACAGGAAGTGGAAGCTGCCAATTGGCACAGCTCACTTCCTCTATAATTTGTTAATCAAAATAGTCACAGACCCCATCCAGATTCTAGGAATCTTGGTAGGAGAAGTGTCAAAGAAATTTTGACCATCTTTAAAGCATTATAATACACGTTGGATAAGCTATATCTGAGTGAAAGAAGACTTCAAATTGAGAACATAAACAATTTATTGTGGATTACAAGGGCAGTGGTAAGGGGGAGAATAATATCAAATTTTCTATCAACCCCTCTGTCTTCATTGCTCTTTATTAAGCAATAGTCTTCAAATAACTTTGAGTTGTTATGTCCTGATGTATTATAAATGGGTGCATTTTGGATATAAATACATATGATCAAGGTCATATAGTAAATGTCATTGTTCATTATAGAGTATTGCATCATTTAATAGTATATTTTACCTATATAAATTATTATCAATTTTCCAAAAATTTTGAGACATAATTAATTCAGTAAAACCATTTGAGATGGATAGATTCTATCAAAGTTATCTTTCTAGGGTATTACTCTATTAGAAAATTACTGTACTTTACCTTTAAAACTACCATTTAAAAAAAGTTGGTTGACCCAGGGAGAAGGGTGAGATTGCAGCTCTGCACGTGGATTTGTTGTATTTTAACAACCTTTGCCAGAGGCAATTTCAAATAGCTTCATAATTTCAGAATAAATGTGATCAGCTGTGGGGATAGCAAACTGAAGAACTGTCATCAAGTCCCGGTAAATTATATCTTCCTTATATGTTAAGTTACTATGTGGAATGTATGTATCTAGCATAAAAAACAGTAAAACAATTAAGTTAGTAACATATACCAAGTAAGCCCCTTAGGAGAATGGATTTTTTGTAGTCTTTGAGAAACAAGGGAAAGACAGAGTATAAATATATTTTAAACATGGAAGAGGAGTACCTCATTCGTTTAAGGGAAATTAAATTAAAGTGGTAATCATTATTTGTATTATTTAAATATTTTTTTCAGGGGAAGTGGCTATACCTGGAAAGAAAGACTACCTACCTCATGTCATCTTCGTGTGTCCCCCTCAACCACAGCTCCAATAGTATCAGTGGTTCCTCATGTTTCTCATTGTACCTGCATTCCTAAAACATTTCCTCTTATGATGAAAGCACTCAGGAGTAAAAAAAAGGAAGAAAGAATCTTTTTGAGTGCACACATGTTTGCATATATGTATTTCCATATCTGAGAGATTACAAAGTACCACTAAAAATGTTAGTTACTTGGAATAGTAGAGTTGGAGGGGTAATCAGGTGGCAAAGAGTTTTGATCATTAGATACAGCTGAAGGTGGTTTATAGGAGCAGGAAGTGTGTATGCAGAAGAGTTTAAGGCAGTGACATTTCTTGGAAGAATAGAGGCAACACCAAAAAACAATCAACGAAAGCAACATGTTTTCTTTCTTTTGCATTATCTTATATATTTTCTTACGATATGTTTAAAATATATTTCTCATCTGTTTTTTAAGAGGTCATGTCGGGGTTGGCTTTTCTCTTTTCTTAATCATTATCTTTACAAAGTTATACTTCTACCAAGAAATTGGGAATTCATGTATCCATGGTGAAAAACAATTAAAACTAATTATTGTGATAGATGTTAGATTAGGTTAAAGTACCTACCTGTCTACCAACATTCCAGACCTCTAATAGAGATCTGTGTCTGCAGCATGATAAATAAGAGTTTTTTAAGGTATTAAGTTGATTACCTGAAAAGAAGAAAGAGCAGTCACGACTGGTAGATAGTAACAGAGCTGACAAAAAAGAGACTCAAAATTATTCCTATATCACGGAGACTTAAGTCCTAGTGTTTCCAATATACTTGTTCAAAATGTAGACTCCTTGTTTTTTTCTCAACAAACCCTTTCCAGATGATATCAGAAAGAGCAGTTTTATCTGTGGAACCCAGTGCTGAACTGAAGCTTTTTTATATGGTTATCAATACTTACTGAGAATCTTTTAAATTCAAGTTGTGCTAGGTTTTCAGGATATGGCCATTAAAAGAGACAGGTTTCCTGCTCTTGAGGAGTACAAAGCTACAAGCAAGACTTATAAATATATTGGGAAATACAACAAAAGTCATCTGGAAAGAAAAAGTGAATCTTAGAGAAGATTTAAATGCTAGAAACAATGAAAATCAATATATAAAAAAGAAGGGCTTGAAGAGTCCAGGACAGAATTTGTTACTATCAGAATGGGAAAGACACCACTCTGATCAATTTAAACCACATAAAACCCAAAAGTTACACATGGCAAGAGTTACTGTAAGCAAAGCCAAAAGAAAAATAAACTTGGAAAAAATATTTGTAGCTTATATTATAAATAAAGGTTGAATTCCCTGAAGAGTTTTTATAAATTAATTTTAAAAGTGTAACATCTCATTGGAATTTGAGCAATGCACATGGACTGCTCACTTAAGAGACAATATAAATGGCTCTTAAGTATATAATACTCAACTTCATATATATGCATAGACTACAAATGGAAATTGTACCATTTTCTACCTATTAGATTACCAAAAATAAACAAAATTTGATAACATACAGTGTTAGTGAGACTGTGGGAAAACAGTGATTTTCATATTTAAAATTTTTTTCTCATTTATTTTTATTTTTCAATTACATTTGATATACAATATTATATTGGTTTCAGATATATAGCATAAGGATGAGACATTTATATAACTTAAAAAATCCTTATTCCAATATATGTGGTTCTCATCCGACACCACATGTAGTTATTATAGTGTTATTCACTCCATGCCCTGTGCTGCACTTCACATCCCTGTGGCTATTCTGTGACTATGAACTTGTACTTCTTGATTTCTTTCCCATTTTACCCATGCCTCCCACCCTCCTCCCATCACCCCAACAAATCTAGTGCCCATCTATGCCACCCATTGTTATTACGACATTACTGACTATATTCCCACATTATATCCCATATCCCCATAACTATGACTTTGTAACCACCAGACTGAACTTCCCAGGCTCCTCCCCTTATTTCACCCCTCCCCAACCCTCCTCCCATCTGGCAGCAAACGGAATGTTTTCTGTGTCTATGAATCTGTTCCTGTTCCACTTGTTCATATTCTTCTTTGGATTTCACCTATAAGCAACGTCAACTTGGATTTCTGTCTCCGTTTTGTTTGACAGGCCACTCAGTGCAGTACCCTTCATGTCTTCGATTAAAGCTTTTAATCAATTTAAATCAAAGTAGTTATTGATGTGTACCTATTGCCATTTTATTGTTCATGATTTTGCTCTTCCCCCCCACCCCCATCTTAAAGCAGTCCCTCTAAGATTCCTTGTAATACTGGTTTGGTGGTGATGAACTCCTTTAGCTTTTTCTTGTCTGAGAAGCTCTTTATTTGTCCTTTGATTGTGAATGATAGCCTTGTGGGTAGAGTAATCTTCGTTGTAGATCCTTCCTTTTCATCACATTAAATATTTTCTGCTGCTTTCTTCTGACCTGCAAAATTTCTGTTGAGAAATCAGCTGACAGTTTTATGGGAGCAACCTTAAAAGTAACTAATGGGTTTCCTCTTGCTGCTTTTAGTATTCTCTCTTTGTCTTTAACCTTTGCCATTTTAATTATAATGTATCTTAGTGTGGACCTACTTGGGTTTATCTTGTTTGGAACACGCTGTGCTTTCTGGGCTTGTATGTCTATTTCCTTCATATGTTAGGGAAGTTTTCAGTCATTGTTTCTTCAAATACGTTCTCAATTCCTTTCTTTCTCTCTTCTTCTTCTCGTACTCCTGTGATATGAATGTTGTAGCACTTGATGTTGCCCCCGAGTCCCCTTAAACTGTCCTCATTTCTTTGGATTCTTTCTTCATTTTGCTGTTTTGACTGGTTGTTCTCTGCTTCCTTGTCTTCCAATTCACTGATTCAATCCTCTGCTCCATCTAGCTTGCCGGTGATTCCTTCTATTACATTCTGAATTTCAGTTACAGTTTTCTTCATTTCTGACTGTACGTTTTTTATGGTTTCTATGTCCTTTTGTATGCTTGCTATCTCACTGTTGAAGTTTTCTGAAAGCTCTTTGAGCATCCTTAAAATAATTTTGAACTCTATATTGCCTCCATCTTGTTTAATTCTTCTGGAATTTTCTGCTGTTCTTTATTTGAGACGTATTAATCTTTTTGGTTTCCTCATTTTTGGATACCTGTCTGTATTCGTTTCTATGTATTAGGTAGATCTGCTACACCTCCCAGTACTGCTGGATAGCCTTATGTATCTTGTGGGTCCCTGGCACTGTTTCCCTGGTCACCGGCACTGGGTACTCCTGTAGATTCTGATTAGATGCCAGTGCTGTGCCTGGAGATATTCAGCAAAAGTCTCAGAGCACACCAATGCCAGTCGCCACCAGCCTGGGGCCTGTGGACTTAAATCGTTTTCCAAGGAAGATTGCAATGCTGGTGGAGCTGGCTGCTCCCCGAAGTGCCTCTGGTGTTGGTGGAGTTGGGTGAGGTGGGGTCCCAGTGAGTCAGCAGGGTGGAACCAGTAAGGCTCAACAAACCAATCAGGTTCAGATTTGGCTGTGTGGGGGCGGCAGTAACACTGGAAAGATGGTGCCCACTGGCTGGCTGCATGGGAGGAGGGTACACCCAGGAAAAATGGTGACTGTCCTCCAAACTTCGCTCCAAAGTCGCTTGCCTCAGTCTGCCCCCTCCCCACCCCCGTATGCCTCCAATGTCCTCTGAGTCACTGTTCCTCTCCAGAGCCCAGGGTGAGCACCTGTGAGTGACTGAGTCTGCACGGGTACTTAAGAGAACATCTGGTTTCCCCAGAGCCTTCTGTCTTAACTGGAACGTCAGAGACCCCAGTGTTTTTCACAGTCAGATGTTGTGGGGCTCTCCTTCCCAGCACCAGTGCTCTGGGCTGGGGAGCCTGGTGTGGGGCTGGGGTCTCTCACTCCTCTGGGGGAACCTCCGAGGCTGAGATATCCCTCCTGATTTTCTACCACCACTGGAGGTTTGGCTCCTTTAATACCTGCACCCCTCCTGCCAGTATCTCCATGGCCTCCTCTTTTTTTGTATCCCTAGTTATAAAGCTTCTGGTCAGCTAGACTTCAGGTGGTTTTTCATGTTGGTTGTTCAGTAATTTAGTTGTAATTTCAATGTGTTCACGGAATGAAGCAGGCACAGTGTTTACTTACTCCACCAGCTTGGATATCTTCTGTGTCCGATTTTCATGTTATTGGTAGAAATCTAAGTGAAATCTCCTAGGATAAAAAAATTTGTAATATTATCAAAATTATAAATACATATTCTCTTGTATCCAGCAACTCTTTTGGGAACTCATCTCAGATATATTCACACATGTAAAATGACATACTTTATATGCATTATCATTAATTGCAGCATTCATTGTTTGTAATACAAAAGAGAAGTGTGGAAACAACCTGAATGTCTAGTAGTAGAAGTTGGTTAAAGAAATTAGGGTATATCCATATGATGAAATACTATGTATTTTTGCTTATTTACTGCTATTCACAACCCCCCACAACATAGGGGCTTAAAACAATAATAATTATTATTTCTCAAAATTCTGCAGATGACTGGGCTTAGCTGCAAAGTTCTGTTCTATGTGATAGTGTCTGGAGTTGCAGTCATTTGGAGACTCAGCTAGGCTCTAATGTTTAAGATAGTTCAGTCACATGGCAGGCAGTTAGTGCTGGCTGTTGAATGGAAAATCAGCTGAGATTGTTGACCAGAATGAATTAGCATTAGCTCTCCTCCATGTGGCTTCTCCTCATGGCTTGGGTTTCTTCCAGCAAGATGGCTTGCTTCCAAGTCTCCAAGAGGGAGTTTTCCCAGGGCATGAAACTGCAAATCTCCTAAGGGACAGGCTTAGAAGTTACACAACATCACCTCTACTTCATTCTTTTAACAAAATAAGTTACAAAGCCAGCCAGATGCAAGGGGAGGGAAATAGACTCTTGTGGCAAAGAATTGATGACCATCTTTAATCTCCCCAACTATGTATTTGTATAATAGAAAGAGGTAACATTTTATATACTGATTTAGAATAATTTCTGATATTAACTCTTAAGATATGGGTATATAACAGTATATAATATGATAGTTTCTATGTATACAAAAAGTATGGGTGGAGTACATTTATTGCTTATGTGTGTCCAAGAATATCTTTCTTTTTAAAAAAGATTTTTATTAAAATATAGCTAACATACAATATCATATCAGCCTCAGGTGTATATCATAGTTATTTAACATCCATACACCTAAAGACATGATCACCATGATAAGTCCAGCAACTATCTGACACCATGCTTTCGTAATATTGTTGACATTATGCTGTACATTACTTCCCCATGACTTACTTGGTTTATACCTGAAAATTTGGACCTCTTATTCCCTGTCACCTGTTTTATCCCTCTTTTAAATTTTTCAATTATAGTTGACATTCAATAATTAACATAATATTATTTTATATTAATTTCAGGTGTATAGCATAGTGGTTAGACATTTATATAATCTAATAGTCTACTACCTGGAATTATACATAGTTATTACCACATTATTGACTTTATTCCCTATGCTTTAGTTCCCCATGCCTACTTTGTTACAACTTATTTGTATTTCTTAATCCCTTCCTCTTTTTTGCCTACCCCCTCAACCCCCGTTCTCATCTGGCAACCATCAAAATGATCTCTGCATCTTATGAGTTAGTTTCTATCTTGTTTGTTTGCTTATTTTGCTCTTTAGATTCCACATATAAGTGAAGTCACAGTGCATCTGTCTTTCTCTGTCTGACATACTCCACTCAGCACAATGCCCACCAGGTCTACCCATGCCACCACAGATGGGAAGAACCCATTCCCTTCCATGGCCGAGCAAAATTCCATTGTACATATACACCATGTACCACTTCTTCTTTTTCTTAAAAATTTTTTAAATTTTACACTCATTTTAATTTTTAAATCTCACTAACTTGTATGAAATTTAACAGATTTAGTATCCCAAATGGGCTCAAGGTTCTGTGCAACTGAGGTTCAACAAATTCATCTATATGAGGAAGTTTGATGGGAAAATATATATCAAAGTTTGGGCAGCATACCTGAAAGGATTAATTGGCCTAACTCTAAAGGGTAGCATTATAGATGCCACTTCCTTTTTATTTATTCACTCATTGACAGACACCCAGGCTGCCTTTACATCTTGGTCATTGTGAACGATGCTGCAATGAACATATGGAAGCACATAGCACCTGGAAGTAGCGTTCTGGATTTCTTCCCATACATACCCAGAAATAGAATTTACTGGGCCTTCTTTGTCTGTTATAGCCTTTGTTTTAAAGTCTGTGTTTCTGATGTAACTATTGCTACTCCAGCTTTCCCACCCCGCCCGTCCCATTTTCATTAAATATCTTTTTTCCCATCCCTTTACTTTGAGTCTGTGTGTGTCTTCTGAAGTCTTTTATGAACAGCACATGTGAAGGTCTTGCTTTCTTATCCATTCAGCAATACTATCTTTTGATTGGCACATTTAATCCATTTACATAGAAAGTAATTGTTGATAGATGTGTAGTTATTGCCATTTTATTTTATTATTCATAGTTTTTGTCTTTTTTTTTTTTCTTTCATCTTAAAGAAGTCTCTCTAAAATTTCTTATAATACTGGTTTGGTGATGATAAATTCCTTTAGCCTTTTCTTGTCTAGGAAGCTCTTTATCTGTCCTCAATTCTAAATGATAGCTTTGCTGAAAAGAGTAATCAGTGTGTGTGTGTGTGTGTGTGTGTGTGTGTGTGTGTGTGTGTGTGTGTGTGTATAAATATAGAAAAGTCAAAAGTTTATTATAGAAAAGTTATAAGTTAAAGTACACTGCAAGAGGTGGAGCGGGCTGACCCAAGAGCGGAAAGCAGCCCCCACTTCCATTGTTCGGGAGTTTTTGTATCTCTGGGTATAGGAAAGAGTAATTTTTGTTGTAGGTCCTTGCTTTTCATCACTTTGACTATTTTGTGCCAATCCCTTCTGGCCTGCAAAGTTTCTGTTGAGAAATCAGCTGACAGTCTTATAGAAGCTCTCCTGTAAATAACTAACTGCTTTGCTCTTGTTGCTTTTAAGAGTCTTTCTTTTTCTTTAATATTTGGCATTTTAATTACGATGTGTCTTAGTGTGGACCTATTTGGGTTCATCTTGTTTGGAAATCTGCACTTGCTGGGCTTATGTGTCTACTTTCATTACCAGGTTAGGGAAGTTTTCAGTCATTATTTGTTCAAATAGGTTTTTAATTTCTTGTTTTCTCTCTTCTCCATCTGGTACCCCTATGATGTGAATGTTGGTATGGTTGATGTTGTCCCAGGGGCCCCTTAAACTATCCTTGTGTTTTCTTTTTGTTTTTTTTTTTTTGGATTCTTTTTTTTTTCTGTTTTGATTGGGTGTTTGCTGCTACCTTCGCTTCTAAATCATTGATTCAATCTTCTGCTTCATCTAATTTACTGTTAATTTTCTCTAATGTAGTCTTCATTTCAGTTATTGTATTTTTTATTTCTGACTGGTTCTTTTTTACATTTCCTATCACCATTTTTATATTTTCTATCTCTTTGTTGAAGTGCTCACTGAGATCATTGAGTATTCTTAGTACCAGTGTTTGAACTCTGTGTCTGGTAGACTACTTTTCTCCATTTTGTTTAGTTCCTTTTCTGGAACTTTGTTCTGTTCTTTCATTTGGAAAATGTTTCTTTGTCTCCCCATTTTGGCTGCCTCCCTGTGTTTGTTTCTGTGTATAATATTAAGTAGGTTTACTGTGTCTTCCAGTCTTAGTAGAGTAGCTTCATGTAGTAGGTATCCTATGTGGTCCAGTGGCACTGTCTTCCTGTTCACCTGAACTGGGTACGCCAAGTATGTCCCTGTGTGGGTTGTGTGTGCCCTCCCATTGTAGTTGAGTCTTGATTTCTGTTTGCACATCAATGAGAGGGATTAACTCTTGGGTTGATTTTTTGTGAAGAGTGACTGTGACTACTATGGAGGAGATGTTTTGCAAGGGCTGACCCTATGGAGCAGGATTCGTTTTAGCAGAGCTCTGATGCCTGCCTAATATTTCCTTTGGGTGTGTCATCCTTAGAGGCAGCCAAGTGATGCTCTGGATTGGTCTTAAGTCAGCCACTGGGTGTTTTGGCCCTGGGGCTTCCCTGTCACAGGCCAAGTTCAGCCATAGCCTGTGCCCTGCCTGGGTCCATGTGGCATGAACCACAAAGCAATCTGCAGGTATCTGCCATGTGTGCTGGACTTGGAGGTGCCTCAAGAAGCCACACCACAAACTGAAACCAGCTGCCACTACTGTCAAGCTTGAGGCTGCTAAGCAAGGTATATAGAACATGCTAAAGCCAGTTGCTGTTTGTTTGGAGTTTTTGAACCTTTGAGAGATTTTAGGAAAGTCCATAGCATGAGCCAAGACAGGCAACTTGTATGGAAAAGCCATTGTGACAGGCTTGTGTGAACCCAAAATTTGAATGGGGAAGGGTCTTAGGGAATCACCAGGGTGGGGCTGACTAATGGTGTTAGCTAGTTTGATGGGGACTCAGATATGGTGACCACATGTATCTGCATACCAGGAAAGGGGAGGGCTCAACAACAACAAAAAAAAACAATGAATTCTGCCAGCACTTCTGTCTGGGAGAAAGTTGCCCCTCTAGTCCTCACCCTGGAGCCAAACAATTTGATTCCTCCCAACATGTCCCTGGCAACTTTCAAGCTACTGCTCCTGTGCTGGTGCTCAGAGCAAGTGATTCCATCAGTGAGTAAGTCTGTGTATGGGTCCTTTAAAAGGAGTGCCTGGGAATTCAGCTGCCCTCCAGCTCACTCAGCCACAATCTCTGCTGGTTTTCATAGCTAGAAGTTATGGAGACTTGTCTACCCAGCACTGGAACCCTGGGCTGGGGAGCCTGATGTGTGCCTGGAGCCCTCACTCCTCTGAGGAGGGGGAATCTCCATAGCCATGATATCCCTCCCATTGTTTAACTGCCACACACAAGTGTGGGACCAGACTGTTACATGTCTTTACCCCTCCTACCAATACTGAACTGGGTTCTTCTGTATGTCCTTAGTCACAGGACTTCGGTTCAGCCAGACTTTAGGCTATTCTCAATGAGCTACTCTGTAGTTTATTGGTAATTTCGATGTGGTCATGAGAGGATACAAGTATAGCGTTTACTTACTCCACCATTTTGACTGGAAAACCAAGAGTATCTTTAGAGAATACATAAGAAACTGGGCATCTGGGCCCAGAAATGCAAGATTGTTCACAGACTTCTCTTTGCATCTTTTGAATTTTGTACGATTTGAATCCATTATCTATTTTGAAAAAGTTAAACCATAAAAATTATAACATGATATGTATTACAGTCTATATTTCCTGAACTGAAAATTAACACATATTTAGTAGAGAACAGGAAATTTAAACTCTATTCCAAAAAGTCTATAATTATGATAGTAATTATAATGTGATCAGAGCTGCAAAAACAGAGGATTGACTACCTGCACTGACACAGAATGATTTAAGGTGGCTATATCCAGAAGTGGCTTTTATGCTAAGGCTTGAAGAATGAAAAGATGGCCTGTAAATATTGGTAAGTTGAAGTAAGAAGAAATTGAGAGGGGTCAATACTGATGACTTTATTTTATTTTATTTAATTTTATGTGAAAGAAGAGGAAAGGTAATCCCTTGAACATGAGTTTGTAAGGATAAAAAGGAAGGTTTAAAGAGAGTCAAAATATTTGGCTATTAATTGGAAATGAGTATGAGAAGCAAGAAAACGTAGACTAGCTAGGTAAAAAAATACATGCATCTGCAATGCTGCCATCAACATGTTGATGAGTGTTTTCACTGCCAACTCAGATCCAGGATTGCGGATAACCTGGATGGGCGTGAGAGAAGGATGAAGGAATGTAGAAGGAGACTGGTGTGAAAGATGCTAAAGCTATCAACCATGCACTCTTGATAAGAATCCATAAGAAAAGGGAGGCAATAGGAAATCAGCAGCACCCATGGGGAGTCAGAGGGTGGTAACAGGAGTAAGCATGGTGAAATTAGACAAATAGAAGATAACTTTATTATTGGTTTGAAGTTGAAGATTTCAAACATGGGACAATACTGGATGAAGGAACAATCCAAGGAATAACTGACCATGGCTATAATTCTTTCTAGTTCTACTCCTAGTTTAAAGAACAGGCTATGTCCCTGTTCAGATTCCAAGTTCCTTAGGAAAATAGAAGCTGCAACAAAACCACACCAGTAACTTCCACTCACATGGAAAAACAACTTAGGAAAGGTCAGCCTATTTGACTTCCTTCTATTGTTGAAGTTACCAAGTTCCTGATTATATTTCAGCATGGTGGTGATTTTAAAGGAGATTCCTTTATCTGTTTTGGTTTTCTAAGCAACATAAATTAGCCAAGAGCTTTCTTTTCACCATGAATACTATTTGCCCTGGGAAAAGATTAGCTGTGATAAAAGTGGTTACCTTTCGTGGCCTTTGCAAGATTATCTATGGCACCTGACTGGAAACCCATTCAAGAGACAGGCTAGAAGTGAGCCTAGAAAAGCTCACCAGTGACACAAAGAGGTCACTGGTGTGCACTGTATCTCAGTTCAAATGCCAAGGGAACTCTGTGGTAGATTAAGCACTAAAATTTAGATTTATAAAAAACACAGTTTTAGTTTTGAAACTATGATTTCAGTTTGTTTTGATTTCTATCACTTTTAAGTTGTTAGCATTGCCTCAATTATCTGAAAATACACATTTAAGCCATGTAGTGGTTGAGGTGAGTATGGCATGTAGAAAATTGTTTCTAAGGAAATATTTTAACCTGTCATCTGGAAAACTCAGAATAGTAGATGATTTTTATATTTGTCATTTTATTGATTATTTTTATTCTTTTAGCTACTAGTTCTAGACTAAAATTTTCTATAGCTTTCTCTGTAATTTCTACATTTTTAGTTTATTTTTAAATGCTGCACTTACAATATCTGGTGGTTAAAGTGAAATTCAATGTATTCAACTCCAAAAACAGGGGACAACCATCAAAGACACCATATGCAAAACAAACAGAAAACAGGGAGGGAGTGTCTAGGAGGAGGTGGCACTGGACTAGGCATGTTCAGAGTGCAATATTTTTCTCTGATTACTTGAGTGTGTTTCATTAGCAAGCTTGCTTGCAGACTTGCAGTAATACTACTTATGAAAGGGATGTTCTGAATGTAATTAAGTAGATGTACATCATCAGCACTTAGAAATAGGGCTACCAAACTAGTAAGTTCAACATACGGAATAGGGAGTGCAGAACAGTGGCTGTGAGCACAGATTCTGTTCTGCTGAGTTCTAGTGGCATGACCTTGGGCAATCTACTTAACCTCTCTGTGCCTCAGTTTCTTCACCTGCAAAATGAGAATAACAGTGCCTGGTACATAGCAAGCACTCAGCCATCACAGGGAATACTCTGCCTAGTTTTAAGTTAGGTGTAGATTCTAGCCAAACCATTACAATGGTGGAGGTTTTAAAACAATGTCCTTTGCTAGAGGTGGAAAGAATAGGAAGACCAAAGGGTCCTGAATTCTATGAAAGGTTTGTGAGAGGAGTGATAATTAACCATTTTGTTTATACCAATAAGGAAATGGGTTTAATTTATAGCAGGAAAGACTATGCTTTGAGTTTGTAGACTTCCTGGCCTGGCACATTGCACTGTAAGATATTGTTTAGGTGGAAATTGCAAAGAAAGAGCTACACAATGTCAGTCAATATGATGTTAATAAACTTTGAAGTTTCCATGTGTCCTTTTGATGGGATATAAAGCATAATAATTTCACATGAATATACTACTACCTACAGAAAAAGAGCTGGATTCTAACACTATCAGTATTAGGACCACTTAATAGAGAGAATTAATAATCAAGGGTTTCTTGTTAGCAATTAAGTAACTAAACTCCCTTGGTTGGATTCCAAGACCAATGATCCTTACAGGAAGTTTCATTCTGGAGCACATACTGCTTATGTTGAAGTTTAAGCTCTACAAATATTTCATTGGAATTACAATGAAAAGCAATAGTATTTCACACTTTATAATCCATCTAAATTTATTAGCAATCTCAGTTGAAATCACTATGAAAACTATCTTTACAGCGTGAGTTAGGAAATTTCATATTTTTACATAAAGTAGCACAAAAACTTAAAATCAAAACCATGTCTTAAACCAAATTTAGGTTTAATATTATTGCTATCCAAACAGCTATACATTATTTTTTTCTTCTCTGTTCTATGTCCAGAACATATGTTTAAAATAACCAGTAAAAAAGATAATGTTTTAAAAAGTAAATGTGAAGAAAATTTAGAGAAAAACTGGAGTACCACACTGTCACAATGATTAGACTTTAGGTCAAAGAGACTTTTACGATCTTTAATTTGCCTGCCCTTGGTCCTGCTACAGGCTGCTTTGTTGCTCAATCATGATTCTGCTCCTTGAGGTTGTACGATGCAGAACCTGTGTGGCCGTTAGTGGTGCCCTCGTGATCGATGAGAAAATAGAAAAATTAAGGGACTTGCCCAGACTTCTTGAGAGGCTTGATTTCTTATTGGCTTCTAGGGTTCTTTCTAAACTCTGTAAGTTGAAATACAAGTTGACCTACTAAATGTAAATTCACCTTGTATACCAGGACACTTCTAAATCTTCAAAAATTCATGCTTCACAGAGGATTGAATTTTTGGAAGTAATTTTTTAAATGCACTCAAAGAAAGGACATAGAACAGAGAAGAAAAAATAATGTATAGCTGTTTGGATAGCAATAATTTTAAACCTATCTTTTTTTAAATCTAACAGTCCCTTCCGGGGAGAAGTGGGCAGGGATCATAGGAAGAAGCCTGGGACTCTACAGCAGCACAAAGCTCTAGTGATTCTCCAGGTGCCCTGGTACCCAGCAGTGTTCTCAGTACTTTTCCATCTTACCATTTTAATTTTATGGGATCATGGTTTAGATGGCCTCACAGAAGCAAGGATTCATTGGGGAATCTAAGAAATGTAGCAAAGAGAAGTCATTGAGGGCCAGCTGAAAGAGGCATTAGGGGAAATCTGAGACAGTATGTAACAACAAGCAGGGGGAAAATTAAAATTTTACTTTTGCATTTGGGAAATGCATCTAAGTTAGAGGTTATGCCACTAATATCCTTTGGACTTCATAATAGATGGAAGCATATGTGAATAGAAACTTTCAGTATTTTTTTCTGTCCTTGTAAATGACTCGCACCATGGTCACTGTGATCCAACCTTACTTTTGTACTTAAAGGGTAGGAACTCTCACTTCCTTCTTTGGTATTCCTCAAAACATATAGCATTATGACAGAAGTAAAATAGTTTTATTAAATTTGTCCTGGATTATTAAAGTAAGGAAAAGGAATAAAAGGACATCCAGTTTTCTAGGTTGTAGTTAATTCTTGCATGTATGTGTGCCCTCTGATTTGTCAAAGCTTGTTAATTGGGTATGAGCCTATATTTCCATTCACAGTCCACAAAGACTTAGTCTAAATCACAATCTATTCTAGTAGAAAACAAAATAGCCCCCAGGCTGGCTGGTATTGAAAACGCTGGCAGACAGAAGCAGGAACCTGCTGGCAGTTTCATAAGGTTTCTGTGCTGATTACTATTTGGGAAGTGTCCACATCACTGATGAGGAGTTCACACAGTCACAGCTGCCCTGGGAGCAAGACAACATCTGCACAAAAACAGACAAGGATGATTCTGACAATTAAAAGAGCTGGTTACTGCTAATGCTATTGTCAATGATTTTCTACAAGAATTTCAATTAAGAGAAAATCAAATGTGAGCCCTCAGAGACCATATGGTGTCCCACACCCGTAGTCAAGGAGCCCACATTCCCACCCTGGCACTGCCAATGACTAGCTTTCAAAGACAATGCTCAGCTGACGCAGGTCCAGACCAAAGCAAGTGTTTTTAGACTCAGGAAAAAAAGTGCCTGCTGCTTCAGGAACCCAAAGAAACCAAAAAAGTAAAGCTCATCTTACAGAAAGGAAGAATCGGACTCAAAGGGAAAACTCCTAAGAACAGTGCCAAGGGAGGTCATAATAACTCTTCATGTTTTAGTGCCTACACTATGCCAAGCACTTTTAAAAAATGTTTTTAATGTATTTATTGAAGCATGAAATGAGTTGACTACAATCTTTCCAAACTTCATGCATTTACATCACTCAGCAGTTGATGCATTGCAATGCGAAGGGGCTGAGCACTTTATTCATTATTTCTAATTTATAAAACAAGCTTTAACCAGAAAGTATGGTTGTGTTCTATTGAGGAAACTGAGAGTTGGAGAGACTTAGGTACTGGGGCAACACAGCTCGTGGAAGTACCTTATATGTTTATTTTAACACCTTCAGGCCAGTTTTGATCTTAATGTTATCGTTACCTTTATGCCAGACATGCTATCAAATTTTGTGTAAACCAAGTGTTTAATAATAGGGGGCCATCAAACAATTCTGGGATGTTAATTTTAGTGAAGCGGGATGAGCGTGGCCATCGTGAGTGTGTGTGTATGATTATCTTCTGTTTGCAATAGTGTTAGATTCCTTAGTCTACTCACCAAGTCTTGCAAATATGATACATGAATGTAGAATAGTATGTTAAAACTGAAATAATTATCACTAAAACTTATTAAAAATGTTCTTCGCACAGCTTTCCCTAACCAATCTACTTAAAATTGCACTGCTAATGTTCTCTCCTCTATCCCCGTTATTTTTTTCAATAGCACTTACGACCTCTCTAAAATTTTGCCTTACTTGTTATCAACTGTCTCCCTTTCAAGAGTATAAACTCCCTGGGGCTGGGGCGGCTGTTTTGTTTGCTGCTATGTATTTCCCGTGGCAGCTTCAGTGCCTGCATCTAGTAGGTGCTGATAAGTGTTAGTTGAATGAATGCACGAACAAACAAACGCTATGTTTCAGGAGGTACAAGGACTGTCCGGGAAACAAATTCCAGCCATACATGCCTCTAGTTTTCATATTACATGGTTGGATACTTTCCAGACAGCCCTTGTATGCTTTTAACTTTATTATCTTGCTTAATTGTTACATAATTCTAAGGCAGGAAGTGAATCTGCAGAAACGTTAGGTTAGTTGTCCAAAGTGTGACAGGTAGGAAGTACCAGGTCAGGGCTTGAGCCTCCTCTCTGACGCCAAATTCTTTAAACAACTAGATTATGGAATAATAGCCTGTGTGTGCATGTGTAATCCTTGCAGTTAGATAGTACTAATCTGGATTTTCTCATTAAAATACTCAGTTATATCCAACCAAAAGATGAAGATAAGACAAAATGGAATAGTCCAAAGATATAAATACATGTTTAGCCTTCTCCAGTTACTGCTAAAAAGGGAATTGCTTGTGGGAGTGGGAAAAAAAGAGTGAAATTCTCCTTTCTTCACATTTTTTCATATGTTATATATACAAAAATACAATTTACCATTTTCTTTAAATTAAAGTAACTAAGTAGGTATCATCTTCTTCCAGGATGCTGTTTAGCACATCTTGCCATTTTACAGTATCAATCCTAGTTTGTCACACTCTTTAGAGTAAGAGAAAATTTGATTTACATTTTCTATCCAGACAGACAATTTCCAGCTCCCTGTTCTTAACTCTTTTCAAAGCAGGGAGACACTATAAATATGTCCCTTTGGATTCTCAGATGGTGTCGAGTGTTCCTGGGCAACACACTGGAGATCTAAGAATAGAGAAGCAGAACCAGTGCAGTGTTACGTACATGTTTGAATTATGACATGTTGTCAATAGGAGACTCATTTAAGTTTTACTTTTCTAGTCTGTGAAACTAAATGTAAATGTTTCATGTATGAATTCTGCCCTGAAATTAGAGGAAACATTATGGCATCATTCAGAGCCAGGAGAACTGGATGCAAACCCCAGTTCTGCCACTTGCTTTCTCTGTGATGTTGGACAAGTCCGGACGCATTTCCTCGGCTGGGAAGTGAGGAATTACGCCTGCCTTGGCTGCTTCTGTGGGTGCAAGATCTTAATTAGAGAGAGCGGGTGAAGGACTTCTAAACCTTAAGCTGCTTTACAAATGTCAGCATTCTACTCAAGAGATTTTTATTGCACATTGGCTGGAATAAAAAAGAGGAATTGAAATGAGACAGTTTTTTATTTATTACCTTATGCTATATGATACAGCTATAATGACATTCATTATATTTAATATTTATGGCCATTTCCATAACAAATCTTGTTATAGCTAATCTACATTAAACAAAATAAATCTATTATAGTATTTTATCTGTGGAAAAGTCAGATGTGATGTGCATACAGTAATTTTTGTCCATAGATGTACTTCTTATTTATTGTTCTTATTATACTTTTATTACTGGATAATGTGTTTATATGGTTCAAAAACTAGAAGTTTAAAAATATATGCATCAAAAAGTATCCTTCTCATCCTTGTCCCCCAAATCGATTAGTTCCTATGCCCCTCTAACAGGTGAGCTCTATAAGAGTGTCTTATATATCATTTTAGACTATCTGTATGAATGTGCAAACTTTTTGCAGTGACATGGACTTCTTTGGGGTTGGGTAGGAAGAGAGGAAATAGGAAATAACTCTTCTAAGCAATGACATCACATGCCCAGGTCACACGTGTCTGTGACAGAGTAAGATTAGGATGCAATCTCATTACAAAGCTAGTATTTGCTCCAGTGTGTCAGACTAGAGAGGGCTGCAGTTATAGGTCACAGAAAGTCAAAGTGAAGGCAGGACAGAAATGATAAGGGAGGGGGAAGAAGGCAGGAATCTGTCTCTTTGTATCCAGGGAAAGGGCCCCAGTCCAGGAGTGCCAGGAAATGTGCCACGAGTGTCGTATGCTTACCCACAAATGGGCTCCCAGCCTCACCCCAAGTTGATTAACTATGTGCCTATGGGGAAACCTTGCAGAGTAGGACCTCAGGGGCTCTCTCAATGTGTCGGTATGACTCAAGATGAAGGTCCAAGGTAAGCAGGGTTGAGTGAGCCCACTGGACCAGATTCGTTCATCTGAGGGGCAGGAGAGCAATGCTGCCTCACGGGGGACATTTTTCTTCCAGGTGCAACCCAGCCGTCTGTCTGACATTTTTACTTTTTCACTTTACTGAGACTGGAGAAAGGTCACTAAGTGGCCCCCAAAGGTGAGTCTCCTTCTGCTAAGGTTGCATTTTTGAAGCGCTTACCAAGCAGTAATACAGAAGAGCACAGAAAGAGCAGTCAGACATCCATTGTTATCACCTTGCAGTGGGCATTTGAAACACTTGACCTATGATCCCCACCTAATTAGCCTGTTCCTGGGGACTTTGAAATTCTGAAATGACATAAGATATTGTTTCAGAAAATTCCTGGAACTTGGAGAGATTTGTTTATAAATAGGTGGCCTGATGTAGTTTTTGAACACTGTATTCTTAAAACACACACATATACACCTCTTCTTTGCAAAAAACATCAACAGAATTGGGGGATTTTTGTGTATCACAGGTGTAGTGCTTACCATCTTCCCTCAGCCATTCCAAAATAACTCAGAAAATCTAATTTAAATTTCAATGACGTTTCTAAACTGTGTTTTTTCCTGCATTATGTTATCCTAGAAATTCTTTCAACTTTTCTTGATTTTTTTCTGTATAACTGTTATCATGTACTTCTATTGTCTTAAACCTGAAAAGTAATACGCAGAAAGCTATGTACAGCTGCTCTGTCCCCAAAGTACCACTCTACAGAAACACCGCACAGCCATGGTGCTCTGTGTTTTCCCTTTCATTTATTGATTTGATACTGAATTTCATAGTGTGCCCTTACCAAAAAATTGTTGTTGTTGTTGTTGTTGTTGTTGTTGTTTTGGTAGTTCCCTGGCTGGGAATCGAACCCAGGCGCAGCGTTGAGAGCGCCAAAGCCTAGTCACTACACCACCAGGGAACCCCTCCTCACCAAAAAATTGGATAAGGAGAAAGATGCTAGGAACATTCAACTTACTTGTAATTGTCAAACTATTTTAGGATTTAAATAACTACTTCTGTGTTTCAGGCAACTACAAAAAAAGAAAGAAAAAGTTGAAGAGATACTATATAGTGAGAACTTAAAAGCTTATAATGTCCCAGCAAAACATTGAGCTTAAACAAAATCTCAAATGTTATTCTTCCTTGTCACTGAATTGTTGATCAAATATTCAATTCATTTGCAAAGTGGTATAGATACATTGAGAGTCATTGCAGCATTATTTTTATAGCAAAAAGACTGGAAAACTTAGGTAACCATTTTTAGGTGGCTGTTTAAAAAACTAGGGTACATCAATAGAATAGAATAGTTTAGATACTTTAAAAGAAGAAACAACAACATCCAAAGTATTGTTGAGAGAAAATTAAAGGTGCATGAAAGTGTTGTGTGTGTGTGTGTGTATATATATATATATATATATATATATATATATATATATATACACACACACACACACATACATAAAGTATTATATAAAATAATTTAAAATAGGTATGTTATATATACTACAGAATCGATATGCTTGTATAGGTAAAAACTGCACCTGAAAGGATATACAGGAAGAGAGTGACACTGGGGAAGGGAACTGCACATCTGAAGGCTGAGAGCAGAAGGGAGGTGTTGATCTCCCCTCTGTGTATAGCTTTCTATTAATTGTTGATTTATAGCAAGTAGAGAGTTTATTCAAAAAAAGTAATTGTTTGTAAGATGGAAACCGGTAAAGCTCAAGCAAAGGCACGGAAGGTGGAAGGTGGAAGACATGGTGGGGAAACAGGAAGCTAAGCCAGTATGTGGATGGGTGAGGGTGACAAGAGGGGTTGAAACTGGAGAGAACAACAGTGCTAGTTTGGGGGCCGTGGAAGGTGCTGGAATGGGTAAGAGTTTTAGGAATATCGTTCTGACCACAGAATGCAGGATGAATTGGTGCAGGAACACGAGATTCTAGTTAGGAGGCTATGAGGATTGTCAGAGGGGAGGGAATGAGGGCCTGAGCCGAGGGTGTGGCCCTGGGACAGAACGGTGGCACAGGTCGTGGGGAGAGGCAGCACCGGTGCAAACTGCTGACGGATAGGATTCGTGATCCTGGAGAGAGCAAGAAGTCAGTGTCACAGAGAGATTTCTGAGCTTGGGTCACTGAAATTATTGTGACACCATTAATAAAAACGTGCCGTGCTCTTTATCACCCAGGCCTTTCCATGTCCTTTTCTTTGCGTTTACTCTCCCCTACATTTCCCTCCCATTTTCTCTGGTCACTCATCCTTTAATCCCAACATAGACATCCCTTCCTCCAGGAAGCCTTCTCCATTTCCCTGGGTATAGTTTTGGTGTCTTCCCTGTGGGCTTTCCCTGTAACCCATACTTAACCATAACATGCGTTATGTGATATGATTAACTGTTATTTCAAATCTCACCTTGGATTTCCCCAAAGCAGAGCTGGAAGCAAAGGCTTATAGGGGGATAGTTTATTTGACAATTATTTAGAAATATGATTGCAGGGAGTAGGAATGAGGAACAGGAGGCATGAAAAGGGGGAAGGAGAGGAAGCACTACGGATGCTTCACCCTTCGGCCACCACCAGGGATAACCGGGGCTCAATCCCGTAGGACCTTCTGAGGGGCCTTATAAAATGTGGCTCCAGGTTGTGCACGTAGGGAAAGGCCACAGACAGCGTTTATCCATCAGTTGCCATCCTGCACGTCCACGGTCGTCCCACAGGGCCTTTCCTCTTCCATACTTCCGGTTTGCCTTACTGCGGTGCTACAACTACCCACGCGTGGGGGCACCTACTTGCTCTGCACCTCCCTGGAGGTGACCCAAGTTGTGTGGAACTAGTTGTTGTAAGAGTGACTGGGATAAGAGGCAAGGCCAAGAAGATTGGGAAGGGTACAGAAGGTATCTGAGGCAATTTCTAAACCCAGAATGTGAGAGAAAGTGTTGGAATGGAGGAAAGAATGATCTTGATGAGGGAAAGGAATGAGAGCACAGCCTAAGCAACTCAGCAGGGAATGAGTCAGGAAGGAGCCAAGATGGGGGAGGGAGGGTGGTCGGGATCCCTCCACACTTCTGCCATGCTGAGACCTTAATCATATCTATCGCCTCCATCTGACAGCATTTCTCTCCTCCCTCCTGTAATTCATGGGTTTCATACATTAGCCATACATTGTGGTTATTTGTGAGTCGTGTCTGTGTCCTGTGAAGATAAGTTAGGGATAGAGATGTAATTTGACAATGATACAAATAGAGAGAAGTCTAGAAGCCTTAGGAAAAGATGAAATTATCAAGGAAGTGGGGAGTTTAGCATAAAACTTTTGGTCAGAGGAAAGCAACAAGCCACTGAAAGCACAGGTCACACTAGCCCAGGTGCTAGGGGGAAACCCTGCAGCCCAGAGGCAGAGCCGCGATGGGAAAGGCAGGAGTGTGTGCTGGCCAAGCGAGCTGTTCCTGCAGGAAGTTTGGTGGTGACAGGACCAATAGGGCAAGAGCTTGGGGCAGCTGTGTGGTTAAAAGAAGGGTATCTTCATGTTGAAGGAGAAAAGAATTCTTATTATATTTAGAGACCCCGAAAAAAGAGTGAGGAGAGAGGGAAAAAATGAAGATGCCAGGATAAAAATTAAAAACTAAAGCTGGATCTTGGAGTTGTGAGGGGGCTACAAAGGGAAAGGTGTTACTTACTTAAAGTCTAATGAGAAGCCTTAAGTACACTTCACCTTTAGAAGAGTGACAAAAAGAAGAGGCAATGGGCAAGGACACTAAAAATTTCCTAGTGTAGAGAGGAATCAAGAGATGGCTTCAATTTTATCAGGTAAGTCAGGGGCCAAGTCTGCCTGTGCGTGTGTGCGTGTGTGTGTCTGTGTGTGTGTGTACGTGTGTCTGTGCATGTGTGCGTGTGTGCGTGCGTGTGTGTGTCTGTGTGCATGTGCGTGCGTGTGCGTGCGCATGCGTGTTGTGCACGCACGTGCATGCGTGTTGTGTGCGTGTGTGCGTGCGCGCGTGTGCGTGTGTGCGTGCACGTGCGCGCGCGTGTGCGTGCGTGTGTGTGCGTGTATGTGTCTGTGTGTGCACATGTGTCTCTGTGTGTGTGTGTTGAGGTGGAGGGATAAGGCAAAGGGGCAGGTACCTGTGGACAAAGATGTTTGGATTTGGAGCTGTGATACACGTATGGTGGCTGAGGTAAGGAGACTTAACTTTGGAATCTGCAAAGTCAAGGAAAGTGGAGATATTTGTATTTTAAAGTGAATGAAGATAAACTTTTTGGTTTTTAAAAGGGACTATTAGGACTACAAGGAGGCCTGGGGACAAAGCTGGATATAAAAGCAGGTGGCTTAGACTTCAGGTAAGAAAAGGAGGCTCTAAGTGATAATGGGGAACAGTGGTACATCTGAATGTTTAAATGGTTTCTTCCAATTCTTTTTATCTCCTTGGGACTTCTCAGCTATACATTGACTACTTTTGTATATGAGTATGGCGCCCTTTTTTTTTTTCTTTTGTTCTCCCTTTTTTAAAGGCAATTTTTATAGCAGTTTTAGGTTCACAGTAAAATTAAGAGGAAGGTACAGATTTTTCATGGACCCTCTGCCCACCCCCAACATGCCTGGCCTCCCCTATTATCCACATCCCCCTTACCCCAGAGTGGTACATCTATTACAACTAGTAAACCCACATGGATACAACATCGTCACTCAGAGTCTACAGCTTACATTAGGGTTCACTCTGGTGGTGTACTTTCTGTGGGTTTAGACAAAAGTATCCTTAGTTGTAGTATCATACAGAACAATTGCACTGCCATAAAAATCCTCTGTATGATGCACTTTTTTTATTCCAAGAATTTAAGTTCCCAGTTTGGCAGCATATACTGCTTCCCTAACTCTTTAGAAACTTAAAGTGGTGCCCAGAGAGAACTATTCAGGCCCCAGAAGGAAGCAAGGAGCATACAGCTTCCCCTTGGCAGGACAGCAGGTCATTTAGGCCAAGCTGCCACCCGAGGTTTGTACCTGGAGTGGCTCCTGCATCTTCCTGGGACAAGTCAGGCTAACCTGGGCCACCCTCGCTGCTGCCTGCCCTACGTACGCAGTGGAGCACAGTAAAAACACTGGGGAGAAAGGCAGTTGTAAAAGAGAGGGAAGGGAGGCACAGGACAGGAACAGTTCTGAGTTTGATTCCTTAGGGAGGGCCGTCCTTAGACCAGGGCGAGTCAGCCTTCGGGCATGTGATCAGAGGCAGGCACAAGTGGGGCAGAACGGAGGTGAAAGAGCTGCTTGGCCGACTGGAGGAGAGATAGGGTCCCTGCAGTCAGCCAGCAGCCCACCTCACTCTCCTGCTTTTTTGCATGTAAACTTTTGATTATCTCAGTTCCACATTATACAGCACATCTCCCTCTTTCTCTCTGGTTTCTGGCCCCCAGGGCAGCTCAGGGTTCAAGCAGAGGTTGGGAGCCCTATCTGCCTCTGTGAGAGCACAATAGCCAAGGCGGTTATCTCTGAGAACATCATAGTCGCCAGGTCCCTTTCCTACTTGGAGGGAACTGGCTTATTTCCCCACCCACATGGCTCTCTCTGCCTGCCTGTGGTCCCTCTTTCCACAGTCGACAGCCCCCAAATTACAGAGGGGCTCCTCGAAGGAACTGAGGTCCAGAGACAGGCCGAGAGCACACTCACCAGGATGACCTCAGTGGCTCTGAGAACGAGGGATAACACTACCTGTTTTTCAGGGGAGGAAAGGGAGGCTCACAGGTTAAGTAACTCCCGGGGCAAACAGCTAGTAATAGTAGTAGCTGGAGTCAGAATGCCAAGCCAGGGCTGAGTCACAGACAACAGTCTACCACCCAGCTATTTCCTGAGGTGAAGTGACCCAGCAGTCTAGGTCAGCTGGAGCGCTGTGCCTCGAAAGCTGCCAGCAGACCTCTTCCTCGTGCTTCACTCTGCCCGTGGCATAGGCTTTCTGAGACGTGGGGCTCAGATGGAGACGTTTTGCTGGTAGAAGCAGGAAAAGGGGTATCTTTGGAGCATACTTCTGATGCAGTTTTTACATTCTGACATTCAATTTATAAAGGACACATTTTTAGTCTCTTTAGGTTTCTTTTTAAACTGTTCATCCTGAAATGATTTAAAACCAACTGAAAAATTGTAAGAATAGTACAGCCAACTCCTGTGGATTCCATTAACCAGACTCATCAATTTCTAACGGTTTGCATATATATAAAATATTTATATTATCAATATATTTATATAAATATATATTACAATATAAGATTTATATTTTATATATAAAGTATTTCATTGAGATAGTATTTATCTTGAATACGGAGTTTTTTGATGCCCCTTTAAATACTGTGCCTGAGGCGCGTACCTGGCTCTGCTCACCCTTGTCCTGGCCCTGTCTCTGGGACAGTCAGCTCTGGAACATTCACTAGGCCCAGGGGGCCCCAACTCCGCCGTGGATGGAACCTTCTTTCTTCTTGTCCGTCTCCCATGGAGCTATACTCAGTACGTGGGGGTGGAGGTGAGCAAGGAAGAGAAAAGGCACCCATGCTTGCCCATCTCTGCCCTGCAAGCGTCCAAGCCCAAAGCAGGCCTTAGCCCAGGGAGGGGCACAGCTTTAAGTGTGAGCTGCGTTTGGAGATATGTCCGGTAGTTTGGGCAATTCAGTTGGTGAAATGAGGTTCTGCTCTGTCTCAAAGTATGTGAGCTGCTTAGATCCCTCTTCGACCAAGACCTCACTGCCCAGCTGTGGGGCGAGGGCTGCACTGACAGCCTCCCACTGATGAACTTCACCAGGGGCCACGTCAGCGTTCCAGAGGTCAGTCTTTCTCAAGGGCCAGGGCAGTGGCACAGGACAGCGTCACCATTTTTGACCCACCGCGACTCCTCTGAGGGGCAGCCTTTGCTACACAGATTCCCGAGGGGTGGAGACACCTTGTCAGATTTGTGTCCTGTCTGGTAGCCTCGCATCTGCCTCCCCTCCCCCGTGCTCACCCTGGTTCGGTTGCACTGGCCTCCTGGGTGTTTCTCTAGCACCCCAGGTATGCTCCTGCGTCAGCACCTCTGTGCTTTGTCCCACCTGGAATCCTTTCCCCCTCCCAGCTCTCTCCTTGTGGTTTGCTTCTCAGACAGGTTCTTCTTCGAGATTTTTTTCTGAGAATCCTTTTAAAAAATGACAACGCCCTTTCCCTACCTCCTGTAATCAGCATTGCCTGTTCCTGCTTTAGTTTGTTTCTCAACACTTAACTTTTATCATGTACGTTGTCTGACTTTTTCCATTAGAATATAGGCTGCCCAGGGGCAGGGAGTTTGCTTATTTTGTTTCTGGCTCTTCCAGCTTCCAACACAGGACCTGCAGGAGAGTAGGCCTCCAATAAATACCAGCTCAGGAAGTCCTGCACAGTAGCAGGAGTCCAGATGTTCTAAACCATCAGAATTGATTATAATTTAAATTTTCCAATCAAGTATCTATTATTGTGTAGACACGTCTCATAAACCACAGTTCTTCATACACTCCGTGGTTATGGAACCACTGCCATAAATACTTTTATTAAACATATGATCTGTGAGTGCACCAAGTCAGCACTTAGAAAACATGCATTGGGACAACTCACAGTCTTGATTCTCCATTTGGAAAGTAACATTGTTTGTCTCGTATTTGCAGTCTCGATGCACAGAGGATTTCCATTTCTTTGCGGACACCAAATGTTCAATTTGGCTCTTGAAACACTTTTGTTTATTTTCTTCCCAAATTAGTTAAACAGGAGAGATGTTACAGGTTTTCCTTTTCTTTCTTTTTTCTTTTTTCTTACTTGTTTAAGTTTTTCTTAAGAACTTCACCCTCTAGGTTATCACATATAAAGTATTATTATAAAGACCATTGGTTTGATTCTTACAATAGCATTGGCCTGTTTATTCATAATTTCTATCTTAGCCTACACACTCTTTATCCCTTTTGCATTTAAGGGTCTGTTCACTCAAATGCTCATTGCTTTCTTCTTTGCAATTTCTGGAGCAAATTAATCCCTAGTTGTCCTATGACCTTCAGTATTCTAGCTGGACAGTACATATCGTAGAATTGCTGAGTCTAAAAATCATGTGAATTTAGCCCATGTTGTTTAGTTGTCCCGTTTTCGGTATCCTCATAACTAATATTTTCTAGCAAGTGGGGTTTCTGGTCATTCTTTAGATAACTCCCTTCTAGGTCATGGTCTCACTTGCAGGGCTGTCCTCTCTGCTGCCAGTTACGATTTTTCTAACATGTATATTTGTCCATGTTGTTGCTTGGCTTGAAAGAGCATAAGTGATTCTCCAGTTGTCATTTAGTAAGAGCTAAACCTCAGGGTACATACACTCACTGTGTTCTAATCCCTGCGTTGCCAGTCTCACCTCCTGTGGGCCCTTCTGCCTTCATATGGCAGCCCTTACAGTTCTCCCAGCGTGCCTTCCGGGCCAAGGAGCCGATTCTCGGGAAGAAAGCTCCAGCTGCTAAAAGGCATGTTTGTGAGCCAAACTGCTGTCATTAAGGTAAACACCAAAATAAACACTCTTCTGAGAAGTCTTCTGTATAATCTATGTAAAGTTTAAACAGGGTGTTTAGACATCAACAAAATGTTTTATTCACTATAAGTTTCTGCTAGCTTTTACTTCTCAGAAAGTTGTTACATGTCATATTCTACATCCAGAGATCATTCGTTTTTACTACAGCAATCCCTCCTTCTTCTCACTTTCGTCATTGTCATCCCTGGTACTACTTTCCTCCTGTTTTCCTGATTGGTTATCTTGGGTTCCCCTTCAAAATATTTCTTTGCTTTATCTCTAATTTCTCTCTCATGGTGATTTTTTCCCCCACATACAACCCTTCCCTTGCTACTGACCTGACTCCCACCATGGCCCTTTGGCCCCCATTGTAGATTCCTCAACCTCCTCTAGACTCCTCTCCAGAATTTTTTTTTTTTTTTTTAATATGGGTAGTTCCCTGGCTGGGAATCAAACCCAGGCTGCAGCGTGGACAGCGCCAAAACCTAGTCACTACACCGCCAGGGAACCCCCTAGATTTTTTTCTTAATAGGCACATTTATTGCAAACATGGACTACTGGTCCTATGCTTAAATGTTGCTGTGGTTGTGTGCTGGCTTCCATAAAACATAACTAAGCATGAGGAACTCTTCACCAAATGTATTCCAGATGGAAATAAAAAAGGTAAACAGAAATGACTGACTGCAGACATAATTTCTTATATAATTAATACTTGCTAGAAAATGGAGTTTGACATTTACACCACCCTTCAAGGAGGTTGATATCACAGGTATTAAGGCATACTATGGCTCCAAGACATCTTTGATACTTTATGAAGTTTTATATTTTAGCTATGAAAGTCAGTTACCAAAGCCAAACTTGTTCTTAATAAGTAGAAGTTTTATGTTCATTCAAAGAGCCTCTTACATCGTTCTGAGCCTATTCATTTACAGCATAGAAACTATAACCAGGCTCTTCATATCATGCATTTACAAGTGATGTCCAATCCTTATATGCTGTCCAATTTCTTTAAGATAAAAGGAGTGACTCGTAGCAGGGCTATAAGGATGAGGAAGTCGTGTATGGAGATCACATCTCTGCGTATCTTTCATTTCATCTCCTTGTGGTCCAGCTTCTGCACAAGGCCCTCGATCAGGCCTCTGCCTCATTGGCTACCAGTGGCTGGGCTCTGCTTTTCTCAAACTCCAGACACTCTTATAGAAACTAAGAATCTTCTTTCTCATGTCTTTTTAATGACATCATTTGTCCTCCAGCACCATACTAACAGCTACCACTCAATCATTCCCCAGATCCAAGTTGCTAATTTTCTACTGCTTTAAATTAGAGCTCCTAAGCATGAGTTAAGGAGAGTTACCAGCTGACACTTCCATGGCCTCCCTTTGCCTAACTATATGGACTAGAGTCTCTGCTCCAGACACAAGACACTCCTCCTCATCACTTGACACCTCTTCTTGCAATGCCAAGCCCTCTACTCGCCTCCAAACTCCCCCTCCCTCTACCTCTCCTTTTTACCTGTCTGTCCTTTTCCTTCATTAAACACTCCTCATACATCGTCTTTCTCATAAGGCTGTCCCAGGGTACAACCATTTCAGCAATTTTCTCAGTCCTTGTATAAATACGAACCATTTGCAGACATCAGAAATTGGCCCTGCTCAATTTCAGAAAATGATGTATATCCAGTGCAAATTTGGTGGGGAAATGAGCCAGAATTTCAGTTCCCAAATACCTTTCATGGGAGCCAACATGCAGGCCAGAATGACATTCCAGAGCCTTGTTTTGAAGACTCAGGTACCAGTATGATAAGGCACATCTCTAGCTACAGGTCAAATTGAGTATTTCTAGCAAATAACAAAAATGTTTGTTCTTATGCACTTTACATCTCCCTACAGCACATAAGGAATCCATATACTTTCCTTAAGTCAGTTTTCAACTCCCTCCTGTTTTTGGTCTGAGGCAAGGCCTGCTGCCGAAGAGTTTCCTTTCATTATGGATTCAGGAGGGTACATCTGGAGAAAGGGAGAACAGGGAGAGATGGTGAGTTTCAGTTTTATCAGTAAATGAGATCAGGTAGCCAAGAGGAAATTCTACCAATTGCTTCTCTCAGTTCCTGGGTCTCTAGGTTTAAAACTGTGCGTCACTGCTCTCTCTCTCAAAGATAGGACACCAGGGCTATTCCAAGGGTTAAAATGAAGCTGACTAGAGTTGTTTGCTCCTAGGAAGATTTTTATTTTCCTGCATTTCAGGCTTTTGCTGTAATCCAAAGTTGGCTAGAAATTATAGAGTCGTGGTTACCTCTCTGCACAGCTGTTCTTTATTTTGTTTATTACCACCAAAGATTCAATCACAAGGAAGAAGAAAGTTTATTGTTTCAAATAGTTTCTTTAAAGCTGAAAAACCAGGAAATAAGCCTGCAGTCATAAAAACATATAAATTCAATCACAGCACCTCAGTCAGGAAAAGCGTCAAGCCTCGTGAGTCAAGCAAGCTTAGCCCCAGTCCCTGCTCAAACATACCCCACCCCACCCCACCCCACCCCACCCCACCCCACCCCACCCCACCCCCGACCCTGCTGAAGGGCTGACAATATCCATAATTTAAAGCCAAACTGAGCTGAGCCACTCATGTAGCTCTCTTGAAGAGCAGGCGTGAAGAGGAATTACTGGTGGGTGCAGAGAGGGAAACTCCTTCTCAGATAGCAATCCCAGCAAGATGGCTGCAGAGGGTCCTTGTTTCCAGACAACACTTCAATTTGAAATAAAAGAGCAGAAAGACAGTCTGGTTGCCAATAAAAATTAATTGATTTTAATAGTAAAACTCTGTATTTACAGGTTTTACAATCATATGAGATTCTCAGGGTAACTGATTTCAATTTCCTTGATGTTAATGCTCCTGAGTATAGCTTTCTGGGTCACAGCAACAGGAACAAGACAACACAGAGGTGCATGTAATAGTGACAGCCACCTATGATTTTCTATCTCCATCAGTCCTGGCTGGACCCCAACACCATAGCACCCTTCTTGGCCTCTGGTCCACTGGCCCCAGCATGGTGCACACTCTTCTTGAGGCTTACTGACCCAGCTGCTGCTGTGCCATTGTCAACCTGGTCCCCTGCTCTGTTGCCTTGTGGCCATCATTGATATGGTCACAAGGTTGCCCTTAACCACCTGGGCTGTCCTTTACCTGCCTTGGGATTTGTCACCACACTGATATCACTTTTCAGGGATCTTCCCTTTTGATAAACTCATTATAAACTCATAGGTTTAAATATAGTTGATGTGCTTCAATTTATTGCAGTTACTATTTTTACTAAGAGTCAAATGGAAGCCCCTGCACACTGGTCCCTGACTCCTTTGGGCACAATCACAGCAGTTGTCAATAATGTTCTTGTTTTCAGGTATGACCAGATGTGAAAGATTTACCTTGAACATTTCTTGATGTAGACCTGGATCCATTTTTCTAAGGACATCTAGTTCTTAGAAAATGGTTATCATTGTGTTAAAAATGCTCATTCCTAATGGGTTGCTCATTGTTTCTGGGCCTCTTCAGGGAACAAAGCAAGGAATTAGAGAGAGAGAGAGAGAGAGAGAGAGAGAGAGAGGGCACCCCAAGTTTATACTATGATTTCCAAAGCAAATTCGAGCTCAGGACTACAGGGCTTTTATTTGATCTTGTCTGTCCTACATCTCCTTTCATACCCCAAATCCTGGTTCCCAACAACACCTCCATAATTAATAATTTGTTTTACCCCCACAAAACATACACAAAGTCTCAAAATAATGATATTAACAATATAATTACTGAAAACACTTGAAGATTTTTTTTACAGTTTCTTTTGTTTTAAGGATATATCCCAATTGGGATCTATACTCAGTTTCCATGTTTTAAAGTTACTTGAAATATTTCCTCCCTGAGGGAATGTGCCATCAACTCAATAATTAGTTAGGTTCAATTTCTTGTTTTGTTTGTTTTAGTGATCATGTCTTAAAGTTGAATTCATTAAAAAAAAAATGAGTATATCCTGGAGATCTCCTCATAGGAGTATGTAAAAATATTATTCTTCACCTTTTTACAGCTGTATAATATTCCATTCTGTGGATGTGACTGTAGTTGATCATCCCCTTTTCCTTATAGTGTTCCAATGAATAGACTTGTGCATACATCTTTCCATATTTGCCACTGCATATTTGGGATAGATTATGTGGATGAAAAAACAGGGTTCTGTGGAAAGTAACCTCACAGGGTGATCTGATCATAAATTCCTAACTGGGCAGGTCATGGTGGGTCGTCATGCCCCAGGCCTATAACTTTTTTTTTTTTTTTTTTTTGCTTTTTGGTATGTGGGTAGCTCCCTGACTGGGAATTGAACCCAGGCCACAGCACTGACAGCGCCAGCGCTGAAGCCTTAAGCCACTGCACCATCAGGGAACTCCCCAGGCCTATAACTTTTAAGTAAAAGGCTCATCTCTGCCTTAAGCAAGCCCTGTCCATTGTTTCTGTGCTTCTACGTCAGCAAGCCTTTGAAATTAACTGTAAGAAAGCACATATTCTGGTTAGCTATCCTGTAATTCAGTCCCACCTTACTTTTTCTCACCTGCATATAATCTTCCTTACATTCTGTTCTTAGTTTCAAATACGTAGTATGTAGAAGCTGTAAGCTTCTTGGGAACACCTGAAATCTTGCTCCCCAGCATATGTCATCAGTTTGGCTAAAATAGACTTTGATAAAAATTCTCTAAAGGTTTGGATGATTTTTATGTCAACAATTAGAAACTGAAATATTAGTCAAAAACAGTCAATAGAATATTCTTTGACCTGAATGATCACAGAAGTACTCCTATGGTTTATGGGTAGAATAATATGATCTCTTCCCCAAGCTCAGGAAATGGAGAGATGAGATTTGGCTCCTGATACAAGTCAACAATTGTCTCTCCCAGGACTCATTAGGCCCTTATGTCAGTGAAATTTCTGGAAGTACATGCAAACATGTCCTGGTGTAACTATATTTCTGTTCCTAGCACTCAGAGCAGGCCTGAAACATGATCCAAGTTGAAACACATCTTAGGCATGTATAATAGAAATCATAAAGAGTCAAAATTGATCCTAAATTCTTTTCAGAATGCTATGTTGGAGACTATCAAGCACTCACTAAGTAAGTCAAATGAAGCTTTGTTTTCTCCAATATTAGGACTGTTAGTTGGACACCAGATGAAGAGTCAGTCATCTGTTTGAAGCTCAGTTCAGATCCTTTGCCATTAAGAGGCCTGGAAGGCACAATTATCAGCCCTTATCTCCAATGGTTGGATTTGGGTAACTTACATGCACATATTATAAGATTCCAATGGAGTCAATATAGGCATTTTTTGTTGCAATTGTTACACTTAAATAATTACAACAGTAAATTCTTCATTTCTCAGCTTTTTGTGAACCAATCACTGGGCAATAGTTACAACCTTCCATCCTAGATTACTTGATGCTTCAAGCACATAATCAAAAATAAAAAAGTTGCAGGAGAGTAAGAGAAATATTTCATTATTCTGTTGGAGAGAGAAATGCTGTCACATTTGACATATTAAAACTGTATCTCTCTTATGCAGCTGTCTTAAATAGATGTGTGTGCATGTATGTGTATGTTTTTTTAATATATATTTATTTCCATTTTATAAATGATAGATGTTAAATTGTCTTAAATTCTGATTTTAATTCTTCCACTTTGAAAAAGCACTGCCTTGGCCAACAGCTATGCCACAAAGGCTCCTACCACAAATAGTTCACTGAATTCCCCATGAATCATTTCAGAACACTCTAACAGACACATTTTTACCACTGTAAAAATCCAGCTGTGTCTAGTGACTCCCTAGTGATATCTAGGACTAATCCTTGCCAGGTGATTGTTTCCAGAAAAGAAATTCAAGTTAAAGTATCAAGTGGAAAAAAAAGTGTAAAGGAAAATGTTAAGACAGGCGGCCCAAGTAGGGGCCCTCTGTGGAATGTGCAGGGAGCCTGCAGAGAAGTCATTGTGTTGCATTTTATTTAGACCCAGAAGCAGTCCGTAAATTCCTTGGGATAAAAATCTGCCTGCTTAAATTGGCCAGCTGCCCATGCCCTTTGCCCCCGCATCCCAGGCCCATTGTTATATAAAGGTGTTCCCACCATCCCTTCTAGAACCACACAGGTGACACTTGAGCTGAACTGGGTGGTGTGACTTACCATGGCCCATGGAACAGAAAGAAGGTACCAGAGAAAGTAGGAGTTATCAGGTAAGAAGAGCATCTGATTGCATTTTAAAAGTCCTGAGAAGAGGCTATACAAAAAATATCAGTGAATTTGACATCCTCTGGCCCCGCCCCGCCCCATCCACACACTTTTTAGTTAATGAATTCTGCTTACATTGGGGTTCTGAAAAACATGAACATTAAGTCAAAAGAAAGGTACTACCCAGGAGTCAAGGAGTCCCCATTTTTTGAAAGACTGTGAGCTGTATGCCTTTTTGGATTCTTGATCCACGCTATTTTTTTCTTCTTTCTAATACCTAAACTCAATTATTTAGTAGTAAATAGCAAGTGTTAAGGCCATGCTGATATCCTTTCACACCCTAAAGCTCCTAAAATTGTCTCTGGAAAAGCCAGATGTTGAGCAAAACAGTCCATGAGAAAGTTCTGTTATCCATTATTGAGCCAAAATAGCTTCATGCAGAGTTAACTGTTAAAGTTCCTGAAGTATATACAATGGAATATTACTCAGCAATAAAAAGAATGAAATCTTGTCATTTGCAACCACATGGGTGGACCTAGAGGGTATTATGCTAAGTGAAATAAATCAGACAGAGGAAGACAAAGCCTAATTTCACTTATGTGTGAAATTTTAAAAAATCAAAACGAAGGAACAAACAATACAAAACCAGATTCATAGAAACAAAGAACAAACTGATGGTTGCCAGAGGGGAGTGGGGTGGAGAGATGGGTGAGAAAGGAGAATGTAGTCAATAATAGTGTAGTAACTTTGCACTGTGACAGATGGTGTGGTGACTTAGTGTGGTGAGCACATCGGAGGATATACAGATGTCTGTCGCGTCACTACGTTGTACACCTGAAACTAATGTAATAGTGTACGCCAACTATGCTTTAATAAACAAATAACATAAAGTTCATAAGCTGACTGCACACAACACTCCACAAACGCAGTGCAGTCTGTTCAGGGGATGACATTTTCACCAAAAGGAAACCTACTGAATACACCTAAGAACTGGCAAAAAGTATTCTGAGCAGATCCCAGAAGTTCTCTCTGGAACTGTCGGTGTCCCCAGGCAGCTCCCCAGAGCACACCTCCGCGTTGACCTTGTGATGAGAGGGAGATTAATGTGTCAGCTACCCTGACAGAAACCACGAGGGCCGCGCCGGCCACGGGCTCAGAGAGCGGAGAAGGTCTGCCTTGTGGCACCAGCGGGCCACGGCCCAGGGCTGCGGGCGGCCCGACCTGACTCCCCGCGGCCCCTCGCCCCTCCTCCCTCTCTTTTCTCCAAAGCAAACGACCTTGCTCGGATCCTGTTTGCGCTCTGCTTACTTCCTGCGCTGAGGCGGATTGCCTGAGAGCTTAGCGGCCGATCCCTTCGGAGTCTCCTAGCTGGTTTTTCCTCCTTCTTGTCCCTTTCTCTTGTGCATTTGTTTTCCCAGAGCGAGCCCTCCCCAGGGCCCTGGCTCACGGACTGAATGACGGGAAACTGGCGAGGGCATTCTCTGCCGCTCCGTTCCTAGAGAGTCAGAAAGCCTGGGAATGGACTTGGCAAGGCCCCTCGTGCCTTCCACCTCGATGGCTCCCCGTGCTGCCGACTCCCTCTCAATTACTAGTGCAAAACCTGCACTCATCGCTCCCCGGCCCCTTCAGATTCACCCACGTCCCCAGGCCAGAGGGTGTCACCCACGTCCCCAGGCCAGAGGGTGTCCTCACCAGCCTTGTTTCAGAAACAGGAACCACAGGTTGTTGGAGGAGAGACTCAGGGGTCCCCGGGCCCAGGCTTTCTCATCTGACGGCCCCTGCTCCGGCTGCGGCCTGCCAGCCTCCGCGGGCTTGCAGCTCCCCGTCCTGCCAGCGCCTTTGTTTATTTGAGGCGCCAGGTTCCCACTGGGAAGCCTTTAAGAGTGGCCAGTGGCTGTCTCTGTCTTTCTCTCACTGTCTTGTCTCTCACTGTCGTCTTCCTTCCTTCTCAAAGGCAAGTGGGTGTCGTTACTGATTTTCTTGGCATGAGGTCAGTGGATGTTGTTTTCCCTAAAAATGTTCTTCTGTTGTAAGAAACCCAGTTAGAAGGGCAGAAGGACAAAAGGAACGAGTGCAGGTCCCCTGGTGCTTCTGTCCCTCCAATCTAGCTTTCCCCAGGCACATCACTACCATCTATCTCTTCCAGGCTTTTCACACTTAAGTGACACATCTCAAGTCTTTAACCTTTAAGTGAGATTTAAAGAAAAAACGTTCTAAAGGCAAACTGAGGGAAAGAACAGGGCACTGGGCACTTAGCCTAAGTGGAGAGCAGAGTGGCTACAGTTATTCCATGGCTGTTTTGTATCCTGCTTGTACTTGCTTACGACTTTATACTTGCCCATCTGAAGTCAATCCAGCCTTCAATCTGTTTTAAAAGGGTCATCAGGGCTGCAAACCCCAGCTCGCCAGTGCCCCCGAACAACCCCTGTGGCCCTCTGTTAAGTCTCTGAGAATTTAGGCATCTCTCCAAAGGGAGTGGACTGAGAATTCCAAGCCCCGATTCCATATGACATCCAAACGATGACAGTACATGAGTGACGATATAGTCAGTATCCCACAGGGACTAGTTTGGGCTTTCTCCCAGCATGGTGGGTATAGGAAGTCAGGCTGCTTGAAACCTTCCATCTCTCCTCTGTCACTAACAGGGTGGTCACTGACAGTGCAGAGATGGAAGGGTTCAAGAGCAAGTGATCCAGTAAGCAAGATAGAAGGACAAGCTCATTTTTGGCTTCGCCTTGGACGTTACATAGTGTCACCACTGGTATAATCTGTTAGACCAGTCAGAAAATCTTGTTTAATTTCAGGGGGAGGGAATATAGACCCCGCCTCTTGAGGAGAAAAGTTTAAAAGTATTTGTGGACATATTAAGCATTAATTGACTCACTACCCCATTTGTCTTGTAATTAAATTTTTATCACAGGATCTTTTCCAATTCTTCTGATTGGCCTATCACCCCCTATCTTCTACACATCAAATAAGTGTTTTCCATGTGAAAAATGTTCACAGGTGAAGTAGCTGAGTTCCAAAGATAGCCGGCCCCCTGAGGAGCCACACCTCCCAGTGTTGTGCTCCTGTGCAACATGGCTCCTTCCCACGGAATCTGGGCTGGCACTGGAGAGCAAGTGGTGTCATATGATTTCTACAGTTAACTCATAAAAAGCTTTGCCCCTTCCCCCTGGGTTTTTGACATGCTCATTCTGAGGGAAGTCAGCCACTATATAAGAAGTCTAACCTGTGACCACAGTGCTTTGAGGACGTCAAAGCTAGTCATGTGAAGGGGGCAAAATGCTTGACAGGCCCCTGGAAGTTTCAGCCATCCTCACCTGGGCAGCCAGACAAGTAAGTGAGGAAGCTGTCTTGGATGTCCCACCTGGTTGAGCATTCAGGTGACTCCAGGCCAGCCTGCTACTGCCTCTGAGACTCTAAGCAAGAACCACCAGGCTGAGTCTAGTTGATCCTCAGAATCTTGAAAGATAATAATAAATTGTTACTTTAAGTCACTAAGTTTTGAGATGGCTTGTCATGTAGCAAAGACGATAGATAACCAGAACACCAGGCTCTAACAATTCCACCTCAGAATGTTTCCCAAACCTGGTTTTCTTAAACAGGTCTTGAACATTACACATTTGCTGAGGCAAAGCTTGCTCTCTGCTTTCTGAACAAGGACTTGTTCTTTTAAGAGAGTTCTTCCTAGAGGTGGTATAAAAAATGCTCTCAAGAAACTCAAGGTCAGGACAGAAAGAGCCATAAAAACTCAGTTGGAGCTGGTGGGCCTGAAAAAGAGATAGAATTGAATCAGATCCTGAATACCAAGTGGCCCATTTGTGGCTATGTTTTGTAGAAACAGAGAGCTACTAAAGGTTTCTGGGCAGAAAATTGAAGTGATCAAAAACATGTTTCATGAAAATTAGTCTGAGAGTGATGTAAAAAGTCAGTTGCATCTGGGAGACACTAGACAGGGTAGTCAGTGAAGGTAGAGAGACCAAAAGAAACTTATCCTGACAATCCAAGGGAGAACAATGAATCTTTGAACCAGGCCCATGGCAGTGAAAATAGGGTAAAAAGAGAAGATTTCAGGAACATTGCAAAGGTTGATAAGACCCTGAAAGATTACTGGTTTTGCATACAAGTAATGATAAAATTATGGCACCAATTCTCCCATTCCTCTATTAATTGAAAACAAAATAAATAATTCAGTAACTTTAACTTCTGAAGGAATGTGATTTTTAGAATAAAGTACCTTTAAAATATACTTTATGTTCTGAGGGGGAAAAAGTAAATTAAATCCATAACATTAAATATGTGTGATACTCTTTTGAACATTTCCAGCTGGTTCTAATATATAAGAATTCATATTGATTTAAAATTTTTGTCACCTATCCATCCCTCTAGAACATTCACTGTGTAAAAATCCCCCCCAAAACAATCCCCTCTAAAATTTGTTTTCAGGACAATATCATAACTAATTTTGAAACCCACAGGGTCCATTGTTGGAAATGCGTGGTTGCTCCAAACATTTTTAAAGTATGTGTGCCCTCTAGTGGTCAAAATCGTCTTTACCGCTTGATTACATCCACCATGAATTTATATGTAAATATTTTAGTGAGTAAAGTTTAACTTCTTTTAGAACTGAATTGCTACTTCAAATATTTTTTTCTTTGTGTTTAGTAGTCTCCATAATATTCACAGTAAATTTCAACATCTACTATTATTGTTATAATTTCTAATTATCAGTTTTCGATAGTGTGCTTATTGAGTTTCAAACTGCACCAAAACACAATTATCACCTAATTAATGTGTAAGCTAATTTACTATAAGTGTTCCAACAAAGGAAGTGAAGTCATCATTTATTACTCTATAACATGTCTTCACTGATGAGCCTATATCCTCTTAAAACTAGTTGTTCAAATTAAAACTGTTCCAAAAATGTACGTTTCCCATCATTCCTTACAGCAAGGTCACCCTCAGCAGATTCTACTAATATCGCCTCTTTCATTATAGAAAAGGGTCAGGCAAAGGCCCCTGAGAAAAGGGCATTGGCTGGGGTTTGGGGAGGAGGTGAAAGAAAGACGAATACTGAATGCCTACTACGCGTCAAGCATTAGGTTTTCTGCTTTACATCTGCTATCTTATATGAAACCATAAAGAGATGTCATTCCATTCCTCTTGCATGCAACAAAATGTTTTCAAACTCTCACAAGTCATAAGTAAAGTAGGCATCAGCTCTGCCTTCAAGGTGCTTAGATAGGAGTAGGGGGACCAATAATTAATCGGATGAGTGTAGCTGATGGGGCAGGTGGAAGCACTGGCACTGAGAAAACCCCAGGAGAGGCTCTTCACCCCAACTGCAGAGGAGGAGGGTGGTGGGCAGCAGGGAAGTCGTGCCTTCTTAGAGGAGGGGCTCCTAAATTGAATCTTGAATAATGCTGAGGAGCTGGCCAGGCAGAGGGACAGTATGTGGAAAGGCTTAGAGTCATGAAAGAGCATTTGTTCAGGTTGGCTATCACTTAGCGAGGGGGGTGAGTGATTAATATCCCCATTTTCCAGGTGACCTAACTGACACTCAGGGAAGTTAATTAAGAATTCTACCTCTAAGACAAATGATGGTCCTCAGTGATTGCATCGCGGCTTACTGTCACCTCTCCCTTATTTTTGGGTGGGTGGGTACTGACAGCTATGATCAAGCTGATGCCAGTAGTGGACACGAACGTAAGCATAAGTTCAGCTCTGAAAATACCTACATCTTGGAAGTTTAAAAAAAGTGATTTGTTTGTTTCAAGCAAAAGTGCGAACATCAGAAGTGGCTTGGGAACCAGCTCTGATGAAAAGAGGCTTCGGGTATAGACAGAGTGGGCACTTTTCCCACTCGAAGTCCATCCACCCTTAAATCTAAGATCCAATCCAACGAGCCTATCCTGGCACCGTTACTCTGTGGAATGGTATCTTAGAGCCGTCTAAGACTTAAAGTGAACAAGAAAGCTAAAAGTTGTGTGCAGTCAAAATGACTCTTAAAAATCCCTTAAATTACCCATATAAACATGGGTTTGCATATACAACCTGGTATTGTGCATCTTATAAACACTGAAGTGTGAGAACCACTGAGCTAAACTATGAGAAGCCCGAACTCAGAGCCTATGTGATGCAGACGTCTGGGCATCCAATCAATTCTGCCTTTGAGACACCTGTCAAATCCCTAACGGTTCATGGGTCAAGCAGTGCAGAACTCTGTTCCTGCTTGCCTGCGTAGTTTATCCCTTTCTGTGTTAACATGAACCCTCTTTAACTTGCATATTATTTTATTCAATGCTCTAATTTAACATTTCTACTTTTGGTCAGATGCATTGTAAGAATCAAACTAGATTCTCAAAAAATGTTTGCTAGATTTGAATCTGAATTTTGTTTCATTAGATCCGTATTTACATGTTCTTTGAAAAGTTGTAGAAATGAATTTGACCACCTTCTTATCTTCCTAGTTGACAGTTCATGAGTGGTTCCTCCGCATAGCTATCAATTTTATAACCCATGGCATTGATTTTCTGTCATCCTGAGTAGAGATGGATGTACTTGGGATTTCTAATGTAAGCCTTGAGTTAAATGGACACATAATGGACCTCAATTGTAGCTCCATTTCTTTGAATTTTGAGGAAAATCGTTTAGTTATATACAGCAGCACAAATATGCCCTTTTTAAATGAACTAGTAATCTATACCAAATCTTTTATTACAAAATCGTAAGCATGTAATTCTGTAACATGATATTTTAACTACTTTAAAAAGAGCAATACTTTTGCCAAACCCTGTAGATTGGTCAATGTTGCAAACATATCAGATGATATGTTTAGAAAAGTTGGGAATCTAATTCTCTAATAAAGGCTTTAACTTTGCCTTTTCTAAAGGAAATTAAAACCATCATCACACATCAAAATTCTATCCAACAAACACTTTAAAAGTAACTTTCTATGCCCCAACCACTCCCTGATGCACAACAGTAGACAAAGAAATTAATAATATATGGTTCTTATCCTAAAGGAGAATTGTTTTTACATTTTTTCCCTTTCAAACATAACAACAGTTATTTTTGGTAAGATGCACTCATAGTGAAATCAACGTCTCGTTCTCCCTTCTCATTAAGTTAATTAGCTGGAAAAATACAGAAGAGTTTTCTATTACAATTATTTTGAATTTAATTATCAGATTAAGGATATTCCTCTTTATTTCCTAGCTTCATGATCACCTACATTATTAATAAAAGATGATATAATTAAACTTATCCAATGTTTTAATTTCTCCTTTTTAATTAAGAACATCTGACAACTCATTAATAAGAAAATCAATTTATAGGTATTTTTATTTAAACACTTCAATCATCTCAATACATATTCATTACTATATCAAGGAAAAATTGAGAATTAATTTTTATTGAAAAGGAAGGTATTAAGAAATAAGTTTTTCTCTCACTACATAAATTAGAAAAGGATTCATAAAGTATGGACTTTGAAAATTTTGTGTTTAATTCTATGGTTGTCATTTGCAATTCTCAGACTAATAAGATTTTGGTACATTTCTATATTTATTAACCATTTGATTTCTTCTTTTTTATTGTTAAATTTATTGAGGTGACATTGGTTAGTAAAAATTACACAGGTTCCAGGTGTACAGTTCTACAGTGCACCGTCTGTGTGTTGCATTGTGTACTCACCACCCAGAGTCAGTTCTCTTTCCGTCACCATGTATTTGACTCCTCCTCCCTCCTCCCTCACCCCTCTCCCCACTTACTCTCAGGTAACCACTAAACTATTGACTGTGTTCATGACTTTTTGTTGCTTTCAGTTTTATATTCTATGTATGAGTAAAAATCATATAGTTCTTGGTTTTTATTTGATTTCTTCTTTTGCGAAGAGTTTATTCAGGTCTTCTGGCCATCTTGCTTATTGATTCATACTAGCATTTAACATTCTGGATACTCGTCTTCATCTTTTCAGTTACATGTATTCTAAACACTTTCTCCATTTTGTTTGGATGCACAAGTGGATGATGCCACAGCCAGTGTCTTGGTTGTGATTAGCGTTGATGTCGCTTGTATTATTACTACGACGATGACTCTGGCCTCATTAACCACTTGCTATGTCTAGTCTGTTAACAAATCTTTCAGTATACAATCTGATCTCTTCCTTAGCCCAGATCTTTGTCAATTTGATTGAAAATACATATACTTGTTGGTCTTCAGCCTCATTCTTCTGAATCTCAGACCTTTGACCAAGTGTGTACCTGGAGGTGAGTTAAGTATGTGGTAAATACATTTGTCATTTATATTATCTAACAACATGAATATTTGCTTTCTAGAGGCCTGATATTGAAAACACATGGAGGTGCTAAGATAAATAAATAAACAAAGTGTTGATATAGTTACACTAATCTGTGCTTTCTAAATTTACTGATGGAGGTGAAAAAAATAGACTGGCATAGATTTTGTACAATTTCTGGGTCACATCAACCTAAATTCAAACAGTGTGCTTAGATAAAAATATTGTTTCTTTTCAGGAGGTTCTCTGTTTTGCAGAGAAAAATACCTCCACAAGGTACATTAGCTGACATAGAGAGTGATTTTTGCATTCTGGAGGAGAAATTACACAAGAATGTCAACACCACATTCTCCAGATGTGAAGATTATCAATGCCATGTCACAACCAAGGTGGGATCCTCAAGCCACAGAACAAACCGCACCAGCAGTGCAGCCAAGCTTGAGTGGGTCACACATGGTAGATGGTGTCTTTGTGTGATCAATGTGACTTCCTGTTGAGGCTGGGCCTACTGAGATGGGGCAGCAGAAGGCAGGAAAGAAACCAGATCCACAACTAACAGATGGCTGGCCAAAGCTCAAGGGGGACAGCAACTACCTCAGAAAATATTTGCCTAGGAGGCTCTTCCTTAGAATGATGTTGAGGATTGTTAAATACATCTGATGTCAGAAAGAAAAACCAAGAACAAAGCAGTGCTCTTAAGAAGAGGTACAGTTTATCAGTTATAAAAGTAGAAAACACGTCTCTTTCCAAGATTTACTTTGAACTTCCTTCATCATCCCAAATGTAACCTTGTGGGGTTAAGGTGGTGAGTTTTTAGGATCACCTGCACACATCCCTGTCTGCTCCCCATGCTGGGCAAGAAGATATTCGAAACCCCATCTCTGCTTCATTTCTGTAGTGCGAAGGCCAGTGGAACACACTTTGTAGGTAATTCAATTGATACTGATTGAATTAATGTTTAATAAAATGAAATTATCAGCTCTGCCGTTATCATTCTTATTTCAATCCACTGACTTTTACACTAAAGCCAAATACATTATTTCCATATTTTGTTAAAGTCATCTATGTAAAGTTGGCAGAAATTGAAATCTTAAAATAAATTAATTAGTAATAGTTTCCACATGTATTTTTTAAACACCCACCTTAAAGCATTTTAGGAAGAAACACTATTGCATCTTTTTTTAATAAAAAATAAAACAATTATGAAAAATAAATGCAATCTAAATAAGGAGTTAGTAAATAAAACAATTGATAAAATGGCATACTACATAGTCATTAAAATTTTGATGTAGCTCTATATTATTAACAGAATAATATACTTGGAAAAATTTATTTAAAAAGTGATTTGAAATATATACAATAAATACTTTTTTATAAAAATATGTATGTGTATATGTGAAAAACATGTATGGGTATGTGTGTATTTGTAAATAGGAAAACAATTGGAAGGTATTTAACACTGGTTTTACCCCATGGATGGAATAGGGAACATATTATAACTGATAGTTGCTTTTATATTTGGTATGTTACTATATTTTATGTTTTTATAATAATGAAAAATATTACTTTACACTCAGAAATGATATAGCCAGTTTTTAAAAATATGTAACAATTAAAAAATATTTTTAATTACTCAAAATCTCATCACCAATAATTATTTAAATATTCTTTCCATACTATTTGTATTGGTCAGCTAATGTTTTATAACAAACCACTCCAAAACTCACTCCCTTAAATGCTAATCTATTTTCATAGCTGATGAGTCTGTTTAACACCCAAGAATTGACTCATCTTTGTTGAGTTTGTGATATTATGGGGCTTAATTGTGAAAAAATTCATATGTTCAAATCCTAACCCCTAGTATCACAGAATTCGACTGTATTTAGAGAAAGACTCTTTAAAGAACTAATTATGAAAATTAGGTCATTGTGGCAGGCCCCAGTACAATTTGATTGGTGTCTTTACAAGTAGAGGAAATTTAGACGCAGACATGCGTAGAAAGACAAGGCCATGTGAACCTAAAGACAGCCACCTACAAGCCAAAGAGAGAGGCCTCAGAAGAAACCAACCCTGCCAACACCTTGATCTCAGACTTCTAGCCTCCAAAACTGTGAGAAAATAAATTTCTGTTGTTTAAGCCCATATTTCATGATACCTTGTTATGGCAATCCTAGAAACTAATATAGCTGATATAAGCTGGGCTCCAGCTATAGGTTGGCTGGGATGTCTACCCTAGACTGAGTTTGGCAAAGGTACTTTCGCTGGGGCGTCTCACTTCCACATGTCTAAATTCCTTCTCTTGGTTAACTGTGGCTAGCCCTGGGCACATCTTGCTTAAGGACAGCAGGAACGCAAGAGAAGTGGAAACACACAAAATCTCTAGAGGCCCAATCTTGGAGCCAGTGCACTGTTTCTTCTGCATCACTCTTACCCAAGGCAATTCACATGACTAAGCCCAAGACAGAGAATGAATGCAATCAATCTAAAAAAGAGTCAGTAAGAGGTATGCCTACTGTGGGAGAACATTGCAAACTGGCATATGCAGGAGGAAAAGTGGGGCAGGGGGCATTAAGCTAAAGATGTAAAGTGTGAACTATCATAATATCTTAGATGTTCACATACATGTTTATATTGTAGCAATCTTAGACCACATACTACATCTATACATTTCTAATTTTCTTAACACTTAATCTTAGTCTACGTTTTTAATAGGATTGATAGTTTTAAATTTTATTGGATGCATAATATACCATAGTAAACCCACTCCTTTTATTAATTAGGACTAAAGAGGCACAGAGTCAATTGTAGAGTAGGTTAGTGAGGAACTAGAATAAAGAAAATCAAATTGAAAATTTACTTTTAAAAGTCAATAAAATTAATCCACAAATTAACCATTATAAAAGTTTAATACAGATGGCAAGTTCACACAGGCACAGTGTGTTTTGTATGCAGTGAGCACTCAACATGTATTTGTTGATAGAGTCTATGTAAATTTATTTTGAATATGAGAGCTGTTGCTAAAACACCACAAAGTGTGAGAACTCTCATTTGTTGAAACAAAGAAAAGCAACAAAAAATATATACAAAATGCCATGATGACATTAACTGTAAAATATTGTAATTTGGTATCCACAATTAACTCTCTGATTAGAAAGTGTGGAGCATTGTATGAATCTGCTAAGATTTTTTGATTCATTTGGATGGAAGATTGGCTAAAATTTAGCCATCCAAATAGCAAATTAAAAACAAAACAAAACAAAACAAAAAACTACAATCTTATTTTGCACTCTCAAAACACTTTTACTTTATTTATGCAAAAGGAATGCGAGAAATTATCAGAGAATTTTGTTTCCTGAAGAGTGATAAGCCTCATTTTTTTATTTTATTTTTTTTTTTTTTTATTTTTTTTTTTTTTTGCTTTTTGGTATGTGGGTAGCTTCCTGACTGGGGATCGAACCCAGGGCACAGCGCTGACAGTGCCAGCGCCGAAGCCTTAAGCCACTACACCATCAGGGAACTCCCAAGCCTCATTTTTTTAAAGATGATCAAAGAATGAGAGAGAGTAAATCTTGGCTCCGAGTCCATTTTCCAAATCAGGAAGCAGAAAATACCTTTTAGTAAAGTGCAGTGAAGGTGCAAAGTAGAAAAAAATATTTTCCACTTGTTAATTATTTTATAATTTGGTTCTAAAAACATCACCACGATATATCGTTCTAAGAAGGATGTTAGTGTCTAATGTGATGGGTAACAGTCACTTGAAAAGCGTGTGGCAACTGCAGAGCTCAATCGTGGGCCTGCATTTATTACACGTGGCACTGCCCATCCTCTAGGGCTAGCTGCACGTGTGTCTAGCGCCCCTTTGTCTCCTCTTAGAAACCCCTCTAGAGCTCTGTTACGAATTATATTGTTTAAGTATGTCCACATAGTTTCGGGAGAGTTATTCCCAAGTCCTTTTCAAACTGAACACATGCTGCATCTGTTTTCTGTTTGTGAATTCTGAATGCTTGGCACTTTAATTGGGATATTTTTCTTTGGAATGAAATAATTTCAAATATTCACTTAATCAAAACATCGGTTTCCTTTTCCAGTTTCCATCGTGGACTGTTGGTAGGCTTCCCAGACCCGATCTCCTGTGCAGTAGAGAGGGACCCACCCCCCCTCGGTGAGCAGGAGGCAACTGGGGGGCGGGGGGCTGCGCCGTGCGCACGGGCCTCTCCCTGCTCCGCATCCCGTGCCTCTCCCACGGCCACCGGACTTGAGGGCTCATAGTCAAGTACCCTTGAAGGTTTGGACTGCCTCACCTTCTGATGATCATTTATAATAGTTGTTTCTTTGAGAATTTTAATGGGAGCAGAAAATTCTTTCCCACAGGTGGAGTTCTGTGAAGCCACTGGAACCCCACAGCTCCCTCCCCTGCCAAATCAGTCAAAAGCTATTGGGGGACCTTGATTTGGGGGATATATATTGCATGTTTAGAAGGCATTGACCTGGCACGAGGGGCTAAATGTGGAGCAGGCTTGATTGAAGGAGAAAAAGATGAGAGGGCAGACTGTTGCTGTCATCCTTGGGGGCAGCGAGGAAGGTCACTGCAGGAGAATGAAAAGACAACAGCTCGTGGCAAAAGCACGGAGTCCGAAAACACTGGGTTTGAATGAAAGCTCAATCACTTAGAGCCCCACGACCAGAACGGGGCCAACCTCTCTCAAACCTCAGTTTCTCTTTTTAGAAAACAGATGTGAAATTAGCGTACATAATTCTTCTAGAGAAACATTCAGCTTTTATGCATTGCCAGACATGATCTTTCGGAGGAATTTATTAAAAGAAGCAATTTGGATCAGCTTTTCTCTTTTAACTTAGCAGCTGCCTTGTCCTACTTGCCTGTTTATTGGTAAGTTTTATTTGTACATCAGCCTATTAAGTATTAATATATGCCACATACCCTTAAAATGTTGGTTTCTGAAGAAACAACAAAAAAGTAACTACTTAGATTATACATGAGAAATACTAGAAGCTTCTGATTTATCAATGGAATTAAAAATTCACAATCCGAAAGAGATTTGAGTCATGGATTTCAATTTTAACTGTTCAACTCACATATACCACTGGTCACAAGGTAGGCGTTGCAAAAGTTTTACCTACTCAGAATTATACTATTAATTTTACTTTAGAAATAATTAATTTATACATATTTCCTCAACATTTAGAGTAAACATTCTTAAATTTTTAGACAAAAAGAGCAAATAACAGAATCTCATTAAGGAATCTACTGTCCTTCATAATTTTTTTCTCATTTATTTTTATTTTTCAATTACATTTGACATGATATTACATTGGTTTCAGGTATGCAGCATAGTGATGAGACATTTATATAACATAGAAAATCCTCATACTGGTGTATCCGGCTCCCATCTGACACTATATATAGTTATTACAATGTTATGACTACATGCTCTATGTTGCACTTTACATCCCTGTGACTGTTTTGTGACTACGAATTTGTAGTTCTTAATTTCTTACCCTTTTTCATCCACACCTCTCATCACCTGAACAAATCTAGTACTCATCTGATGCCACCCATAGTTATTAAAACATTATTGACTATATTCCCATGTTATATCCCATATCCCCATAACTATTACTTTGTAACCATCACACTGAACCTCCCAATTTCTTTCTCTTATTTCACCCCTCCCCCAATCTTCCTCCCATCTGGCAACAAATCAATTGTTTTCTGTATCTATGAATCTATTCCTGTTCCACTTGTTTATTTCTTCTTTGGATTTCACCTATAAGCAACGTCAACTTGCATCTGTCTACCTCTCTTTGACACTCCACTCAGTGCAATACACTTCACATCTTTTGATTGGAACTTTTAATCTGTTTGAATTAAAGATAATTATTTTTTTTTTGAGGGTTTTTTTTAAATTCATTTTTATTGTTAGACTTATTGGGGTGACATCTGTTAGCAAGGATTACATAGGTTTCAGGCATAAAGATAATTATTGATGTGTACCTATTGCCATTTTATTGTTCATAATTTATTTCCCCCCATCTTATAGCAGTGCTTATAACATTCCTTGTAATACTGGTTTGGTGGTGATGAACTCCTTTAGCTTTTTCTTGACTGAGAAGCTCACTCTTTATTTGTCCTTCAATTTTGAATGATAACCTTCCTGGGTAATCTGATTGTAGGTCCTTGCTTTTCATAACACAGACTATTTTCTATCACTCCCTTCTGGCCTGCAAAGGTTCTGTTGAGAAATCAACTGACAGTCTTATGGGAGCTCCCTTATAAGTAACTAGTGGCTTTTCTCTTGCTGCTTTTAGTATTCTCTCTTTGTCTTTAACCTTTGCCATTTTAATTGTAATGTGTCTTGGTGTGAGCCTATTTGGATTTATCTTGTTTGGGAATCTCTGTGCTTCCTGGGCTTCTATGTTTGTTTCCTTCACCAGGTTAGGGAAGTTTTCAGTCATTGTTTCTTCTAATAGGTTCTCAATTCCTTGCTTTATCTCTTCTCATTCTGGTACTTCTATGATGCGAATGTTGTTGTGCTTGATGTTGTCTGAAAGGCCCCTTAAACTATCCTCATTTCTTTGGATTCTTTCTTCTTTTTGCTGTTCTGACTGGATGTTTTCTGCTACCTTGTCTTCCAATTCATTGATTCGAGCTTCTGCTCCATCTAAACTGCTGGTGATTCCTTCTATTGCATTCTGAATTTACTTATAATATTCTTCATTTCTGACTGGTCCTTTTTTTATGGTTTCTATGTCTTTTATGCTTACTATCTCTCCATTGATGTTTTCCCTAAGTTCCTTAAGCATCCTTAAAAATCATCATTTTGAGCTCTGTATCTGATAGGTTGCTTGCCTCCATCTTATTTAGTTCTTCTGGAATTTTCTGCTGTTCTTTTATTTGAGACTTATAAATATTTGTTTCCTCATTTTGGATACCACCTGTATTTGTTTCTATGTATTCGGTAGATCTGCTACGTCTCCCAGTATTGCTGGATAGCCTTATGTAGTAGGTGCCCTGTGGGTCCCTGGCACCTGCACTAGATGCTCTTGTCTATTCTGATTTGATGCCAGTACTGTGCAAAATCTCAGAGCATACCAATGCCAACTGCCACCAGCCTAGGGCCTGTGGACTTCAATAGTTTTCCAAGGAAGATTGCAATGCTGGTGGGGCTGGCTGCTCACTGGAGAAAGTACCTCTGGTGTTAGCAGAGTTGGGTGAGGTGTGGTCCCAGTAAGTCAGCAGGGCGGAGTAAGTAAAACTCAATAGGCCAATCAGTTCAGATTTGGCCATGTAGGGGCGGGAGTAACACAGGAAAGATGGCGCCCACCAATCAGCTGCATGGGAGGAGGGTGCACCCAGGAAAAGTGGCGATTGTCCTCCAGCCTTAGCTCCAAAGCCACAGTCTGCTCCTCCCACCTGGTATGTCTCCAACACTGCCTGAGTCACCGTCTCTCTGACGGACCCCAGAGTGAGTACCCACGAGTGACGGCGTGTGCATGGGCACTTTAAGAGGATGTTTGGGTTTCCCGGAGTCTTCCGTCCTGACTGGATGGTCAGAGTCCTCACTGTTTTTCACAGTCAGATATTGTGGGGCTCCTCTTCCCAGCACCAGTGCTCGGGCTGGGGAGCCTGGTATGAGCCTGGGCTCCCTTGCTCCTCTGAGAAAACCTCCATGGGTGACACATCCCTCCTGATACTCTACCGCCTCCGGAGGTTTGGCTCCTTTTGTGTCTGCTCCCCTGCTACCAGTCTCGTCATGGCCTCCTCTTTTTTGTATCCCTAGTTATAAAGGTTCTGTTCAGCTAGATTTTAGATGATTCTCCATGTTAGATGTTCAGGAATTTATCTGTAATTTTAATGTGTTCACAGAACAAAGCAGGCAGTGTTTATCTACTCCATCTTGGATCGCCTCTCTCCCTCATAATTTATTATACCAGAGAAGAATTTATTAATAATCCTAATCATAACTCTATGTCAAAATTTCAAAGACCAAAGAGGTTAGTTACTTAGTTTAGTAACAGAGTATGTGGAACAAGAATCCAATGCCTCTGCACATTAACTTCACTATACTAAGCTGTATTTTCTAAAAATAATTTTTAATTCTCCTTTTCTATTGTATTATTTCACCTCCAGCCAAAACAGAAAATTACTCTGATTCTAAAATTAATTTCCATCCCAGTTTTGACTAGAAAAATCACAATGATTTACTATCAGATACTTTATAGTGTTTTATGCAATGAAACTCAGGAACTAGTGTCATAATTGTTCTATATCCCAAATCAGTAGGCCCAACTGTAGTTTAATTCAAACAGTATGTATCTAATATTGCATTCAAAAGAACTTGTTAATATGTGTTATTCAACTTGTTAAATGGACTCTAAAGAGACGTCAGAAAATAGAAAAAATTTTAAACAATGGAATATCTGCCATCTTGTGGTATATTGGAGAAATGCAGCAATCGTTGAGTAGCTTCTGAACATTGTTACTCTCCTGAGCATTAGTTCCTCACATTAATATCGGTACTCATGTGAATAGTGAATAACAGTATATCTTATTTTTTCCATAATTAATTTACAACCCCTTTGCTTGACTTAAGTATTATTAACTTCCCAGCTAAAATTGGTTCCAAAAGATTGCTTCTCTATCCCCCATGACCTAGTAGATTATTAGTAGGCAACAAACTGCAACAAAAGGCTTAAATGCAATCCATCTGATGTCTAAAGAACACCTGAAGATTTAAGACTTGCCCCCTGCATCATTTTGGCCTCACCTACCTCCGTTTACCTAGCATAACAGCAGCAGCTAACACGTATTGAGCTTATTAACTCAATCCTCACAACAATTCTGAGGTAAGAATTATTAGCATTTTCCTTACTTTAAATTAAGAAGCAACTGAGGGCTCAGAGACTAAATTGTACAAGTTTATAGTAAAAAAAAAAAAGGGATCTTAAGCATTGAAAGTTATTGCTTGTTATAACATACAAACCGTTTTCATTTAAAACCTTAAAAACCCATGTTGTGTGTATTGTAATAAGAAATATAATGAATCCCAGGTGTCAGAGAAGCTTCAGCAGTACTTCTACTGAAGCCATAGAAACCAGAAAATGTAGGTAAATTACTTCGATGTAAGAACTTCAAAGAGTCTCCTGTTGACAGAATGCCTGTAGCTTTGGTAGAAGGGCTAAGATTAGTTATTATGTAACTAGCATTGATCCATGCCACAAAGAAATGAGAAAAAATAAGAACAACAGAATGTCTTCATTAAATTAATTAAGAGACTATCTTTTTCCCCCTTGAATTGAGGTCTTAAAATATTAAAAAAAAAAAAAAAAAAAAAGTAAGTGATAGTTGATAGCTACTTTACCCCGATTAGGACCCAATGCATGATTCTTCCCTATGTTACATGATTTTATCTTTGGTGTTGGGGCTTTCAACCACATGGCAGGACTTCCTTCTTGTAAGAAGGGAAACCAAGATAGTCACTATGACACCAGCAACACTGCTGTGCACATATCTGTGTCACGCTAGATATCATTTGAGACAAGGAAAAGGAAGCGGTATGGTTGGATAAAATTTCTATTTTTCTGATCATAAATTTACCTGCTTGCATTTTTTATTACACTTTTTGTATAATATTCATATGACCCAGGACTCAAATCCCTATGAAAGTAGCCAATGCTTTAATGGTACCAGATTCATAATCATCTTTCCTAGATACTGGTGTAATCAAATAATTTTCTATGTACTTTTTTATTTTAATAAAAGGTAGTGTATGTCCCATGTCAACCTTCCCATGTATATAATACGTAGCTCTCATACTTGTTATGGCTGTATTCTATTCAACCTATCCTTCCTTTATTGAACATTTAGATTGTTTTAAGTCTTTTAAACAATGTTGTACACGTTATTTCTGAATGCTATTTTGCACAGGAAGCATGTTAAATTTTCCAAAATGTAATTTTTAATCAATTTTGTATTTGAAATTTTGATGTAGAACATCAAATTAAGCTTGAGGTTATACTGACATAGCCTAGTGGAACATGAAGACTGTCAGGAGAAAAAAACCGAGCCATAAATGCCTCTATTTTCCATATTACGTGGCTGGATACTTTCTGGACAGCCCTCGTATATGGCAATTTCCTCAAACTCTTGCCAAGTTTTTAAAATGTATGACAGTTTAGAAATTAGGTTAAAATCTTCATAGCTTTTAACTTGCATTCCCTCTTTTCATATTTAGGAACTCTTATTTCTTTTGTAGTCAACTGCTCAATATCCTTCGTGCCTTAAAAAAAGTTCTGTACTACCTTTAAATATTGACCTTTGAATTTTGTTAAGTTCCAATTCTGCATACTCTCCACCATCTGTCATTTTAAACTAAATTTGTTAACCTACAAAGTATTTTTAGTCAAACGTATCAATTGTTTTATATTTTGGGTCTAGTATCATACTTAGGAAGGTCTCTCAACCCTAGTACCTATGGTCTTACTTTCTTTCCTATTAATCTGATTCTTCTGGGGAAATGTTGTAACTTTTCCCCCATTTGGCTTTGCATTATCCCAAAAACACTTAGGAAATGATCTCTTCCCTCACCAATATGAAATATCTTTATCCAATTATTTTCCAGTAATAAAATATTGACATCATTACATTGATCTTTCTCATCATACACCAGAACCATAGCTTCTGTACACTTTTATTTCTACAAATGTTATTGCTGTTGTAAATGGGGTCTTCGTTCTTCTATTGTATCTTCTGATGATTAGGTATATTGTTATTGACTTCCATGTATTAATTTAGCAACTCACGTAGTTGAATTTGGTGTTTCATGTAATTGTGAAGGCTTTAGTTTTATATAAATGCCATTTTTAAATAGGAAAACAAAGAAAACCTAAATGTGTCCAAGGAGGTTCACTATAGCAGTGAAAAGGATTTGGGGGATATCCTTATAATGGAACATTAATACTAAGTTCCATAATTCCTACTGTCATAAAGGTTGAAATACTGACATATGCAGCAAGAGTAAAAATATGGATAAGATGCAAATTTCAGATAGAGGTAACTTCTGAAGAGTAGGAAGGGAATTAAATAGCTAAGTGCATAAAGAAGGCTTCAACTTTGTATAAATAAAAACAAGTCTGGCAAAAGTGAAACATTTTAAACCCAGGTGGATGAAAAAGTCCAGGTGCTTTTGTGAATGCCTGAAATACTCATCAAACACAGGACTTATAAACATTTTTGACTGATCCGTCTTCTAGCATTCCATAATCTCTCCAAAATAATCAATTTGGGCCTGGCTAAAAGAGATTTCACAAATTTTTGCACATCTTAGAAATTACCTCATTTGTTTTGTGCCATTAAATGTAAGCTGTGGGAGCAGACATATTCCCATTATGTTCAGCGGCAAACCCAAAGCCTTAAAAATGGTTAGACACTCAACAAATTCAGGGATAAACTAAGTGTTTATTTCCTTGGTCTGGAAACCTGGGCATAATAGCAGAACCTGGATGCCACGTAAATTGAGTTAAAGAACCAGGCTTTAGTAGCAGGTTTATTTTAGATGAAAACAACCATATTGTCCACTTGGTATATAGTGGGGGATAGAAAAAAAAAAAAAAGAGTAAGAACCTTACAATTTCCTTCTCCAATTATGAATTTCTTCTTTCAATTTATAATTTCCATCTTGAAAAACCCTTTAGTTTAGCTCAAAGGTAATTCCTAGATCTCAACATATAGCTTATACTCTTAATTTCAGAGATAAATGATTATAATGAGGTATTAGTCTTCATCTATACTGACTAGCTAACTTACAGAGGACAAGACGGTAGAACTCCTATTGCATTAAAAATAATTACCGTAAATACTCTTGAAGAAACAGTAAATGAATGCCTTTAAAGATGTAATGAACACCTTTCACCTCTTATGTATTCTATTTAATTCAACAGAAAGGGTCATGTCCATTAGTCTCTGAAAAAGGACTTCATGTTATAATAAAAGGACAAAAGACAATCCCAAGTACAATTTTTTAATAAAGATAATTACAAAAGATGGAAAAATCAGCTCAGAAAGGCCAATTACTTCTTTAATAGATCAGTTTTTGACATAATAACTCACATCAATTTTAAATACTATCACATAAAGCATGGTGGAGAAAAGAAATTTTGCTTCATAATTAGAAAACTCACAATAAAATTTGCCAAGAAAAACAAAAACAAGCCATTTTGAAAATAAATACAGTCCATGCCAAAGTAGTATAAAATGAAGCCAGAAGTCTTCAAAAAGAAAACATTTTCTTCCCAATATTTTCTCATTTTTTGTTTTCTGAAATTTGTGAGACTCTCAAATTCAAGGGTTGCTGAGCTGTTCTGATTTGGCTCTGTAAAAAGCATATGAAATGTTAAAAACAGCACAATCTCAGTTTAAATGCACTGATCTATTGATGAAGTCCTGCAGGCTCAAGCCAAGAAGGCTATAAACTTGCCCTGCGAGTTTGTGGAGCACTGCCTGCCTTAATCTTTTCCAAGTTATCTTATAAAGGGTAGGACAAAATTATGTGTGGCCAAGCATTTAAATGACAATAAAAACCTCACTTATCTTTTTTTAAACTGTTATGCTATCCCAGTGTTTCTTAAATTTACCCATCTCACAACAGTAAACAATCACGTGTACAGAAAAAGAGCAACGTGAAAGATTATGAGTGCCTATATAAAAAATTAACAGCAATAAAGGTCTCAAATTACGTAGGACAAAACAAAACAAATTGATGTATTCAGTTATAAACTGATTATCACTAGTCTTTGTGATTTTTCAAGGCAAGCTACATGAATGACAGATAACTGGCCAAACAGTTGACATATAAACTGATGTTTAAGATGGCACATGGCTTCTGAACCAATACAGAACAAAATTCAAAGCATTTCATACAACTTACAGATGTTTTCAGGGTCAGTCCAGTATTTCTCAAAAGAATACAACTCCCTAAGTAATTGTGTTTTATTTTTTTATAGTATATAGAAATTACTAGATTAGGAATATAATTTACCCTTTGGTATCTGTTTTTTCACCACTATTATCCTTGGATTTGTCTTCTTCTTTCACATCTAAACACAAAAATTAGGAGACATTAAAACCTATTTATCTTGAAATATAAAATGAAATCATTTTTAAATATAAAATGTTATTTTAAAATATCTCACTTAAAATACAAAAAAGCTGTCATATATAACTACTACTTATGAATTCAATAGTTAAGGTTTGTGTTACGTGCTGTGATAAATGATAGAGGGTCAGGATGTCAATGTAACAACTGTCTCTGTCCTTTTGGAAGTTCTGCTTTCACAGGATCAGTTTGCTTCCATATTACAGCTGGAATTCGTGCTGTGAAGAAGGTAAGCCTACTACAGACATGGGCACAGAAATGGGGGATCAGGAGAGGCTACCATGAAGAAGTGACATTTGAAAGATGTCCTGAAGAATGAATAGCTTTGGGGTGAAAAAGGGGATTAGAAGTATCTTGAATAAAAGAAAAACTTAAAAGGGCTCTGAAGCAAGAAGAAATCAGCAGGTTGGCAGGAAGAATGGAAAGACCAACGTAGCTGGAGTACTGTGAGAAAAGGGGAGAATTAGATGAGCCCAGACACATAGCAGAGGATAAATTCTACTGTTTATACCCTTGATTTTTAACCTTCATTATAAATACTAAAACTTTAATATATTAATAAAAAATAATGAAATGGTAGGAGTAACACTATAAACAAGACTGCTAAAACAAATTATCCTAAATGTGAGTATTTTCTTTAAACAAGCAAATGAACCAAAGCTGTGAGGCCATGATCCAACAATATATTGTGAATTATAAATACTGCTGTGAAGCATTCTACAGCAACATTTCAGGGGACATGTCTCAGATGTACTACAAACATGAGGTAATGTGGATATTATGACATTTGTTTCCACTTCTGGCTTAATTCTAGATATGTAAACTTAACTCAAAGCAGCAAAACAGGATTAAGGAAGGGAAGAAAAGGAATGGCCCAAACTTTAGGTTTTAAAACAAATTTAAAAACAAGTTTTCTATGGTAGTGTTTCTTTCATCTGTAGGCTGAGGTATTTTAACAACTGCAAGGCCCTATGAATCTATCATGAAAAGAAGTTTTTAAAAAGTATCAAGATCAGCAATACAAGTACTAAGGAGCTACAAACAAGTACTAAGGAGATTAATCCACCAGCAAGCGAGTAAAGCCAGATCAAAAGGTACTCTCATTTTTTAGCTAAAACATCAATGAAAGACAAGCACCCTAGTGTACCCACTTTCCCATTTGGAAGAAAAAAATACAAGATTTGAAAGTGACAAGAAACACCAAGAAAGGACAGAGAAGACAAACTATTGACAATGAGAAGAAAAACTCTAGAAAAATCCTACAGCTAAAGCCTTAAGTCCTCCTTACCTCAACCATGGAATTTCTGTACACAAGAGACTGAAGCCATCATTGTAATATACTGGGAAGTTAACATTATAAAATGGTAGAGACAGTAGCCTATAGAAGAATGAACACGAGTAAAAGAACAAAACTAGATGTGTCAAGATATGCTATGGATTCCTAACTCTAGTAAAAAAGAAAAAAGAACCCAACAGCCAGCTTACTTGCATTATCAATGTAATAGGTTTAAGAAAAGGATGCTGAAACAACATCTCTGAATCAGTTTTCTATATGCTTCAGAGTCAAAACTAACAGGTCAGCTAAACTCGTGCTCATCACCATTACTTGCAAATGGTTATCAGCATCCATCAGGAAATGTACCAAGTGCTGAAAATACAGATATTTAAGATATTGCATTCCCCAGGCATGAGCAGCCCAGGTGAGCAAAGAGATACATAAATTCCTGTAATAAGGTGCTTATTATGTGATCATGTTAAATAAAATGACTGAGGTGTGTGAAAGTGCTCTGGGAACTCCAACAAAAAAATAACATTCTCATAGTGAATTCAATGTCTTATAAAAGATCAATATCCTCAAAAGATAAGCTGACACAGCAATTTCTAAGACAACAGAAGTTATCTTCCCCAAGGCAGCTCCCAAAGGCCTTCCTATTTTTCCTCAGAGTTTTTATGTTTTCTTCAAACAATTTCTGAACAAAGTCTATTCTGGGCTTCTTCAAAATGGTTAAATGGGTCTAAGGATAATCTAACTCTTCTTCTGTATTTTATTCCCAGGAAATAAACTTTAGGAAATTCACCCCTGCTCAGACTACAAATGGATCTATAATCACTGTCTTGCCTTCTCTTACCCAATTGGTATCACAGTGCAACAATCACTATGTTAAGCTCGTGTCAACCAAGAGAAGGTAATAAGATTTTCTATATTATAAAAGCAACTGTGACTAATAACATTTAGAGAGCTCTAAATAAATGATAGTTAATACCTAAGCACCACTTATATTGAAAAAAAAAAAAAAATCACCCACCTAGCACACCCATCCCTCTAATACTTGAGGTCAGAATCTCATAAAAATAGCAGTGCAGTTCACTTTTAAAAACTTACAATTTTAAAACTATTTACCCCCAAAATAAATCTTACCTGCTTTTTTGTCCTCTGTTTCCTTCTTGTCTTCCTCGATTCTAGCTTTCTTTGCTCCTTTCTTATGATCAGCCACATTCCTTCGACCTCCTTCTCCTTCATCCTCTGAATCTGAGAATTCTTCATCACAAGCTATCCGTTTGTCTGATGCTCGAACTGGTACATAAAAATTTTAATGGAAGTTTTGACAAAAGCAGTCATAGGTTTTAAAACTATTACAGTGCACTCTTGCACAAAGGCACTAAGCAGCTACTACATTTTAAAGTATAGAACAGATACTTAATAATTTTAAGATTAGAACTGAATGCATGGTTTGCTAAATACTAAAAATTTAGGTTTGATCTAGGAATAATTCAAAGATATAAAAAAAACATTTAGGGATTTCATAAAAAACACTCTGGAGGGAAAAAAACTTGTTTTCCAAGAAGAGGTGGAAATGATATCTTTATCTAAAAGTAACTTTTTATTTCAGAGCTCAGAGGGGAAATAGACAAATATTAACAATACCGTTAATACTAAACATGTTAGAAATGTCTTTACCACAATAGCGTATCATGATACTATAAATCTAGCAAGCATATTAAGTGGAACTGGAAGCTGTAGAATCAAACAGAAGGTGCTTCAGGTTATTCAACTCATTCTACTTCAAATAAATGGGTCATTTTCCAATTTATTTTCAAATACACATATGTGGTTAATTTTTGAAAACTTTTGATCATATATGTAGTCATATAAACTGAAATCATTGACACAAATCAGGCTTTGAGACATAAAGTTAAATGTATTTAAGATTAAAAATGGAAAAAAGAGACAAAAGTAGTGTTGTGTTCATGAAACATGACACATAGTAAAAGTAAAGGTCTTGGGCAACTTAACCTTCAGTGTTATTTTAACAAACCAGAAAAAAGTAACAGAATACATAAGAAATTATCTTACTAGAAATTCTCTTGTCTGGATCTTCTCCGTCTTCATCACCACTGTCTTCATGAACAGCATCTTCTGGAATAGCTTGCATTTGGACACCAGGTGCATGAGGTAACATGCGTAAATTTTCAAATAAACGCTGTCTGAATTACATATGCAAAGTTTTTAGACAAAATGCATTTTCTTTCAAGTTCCTTTTAAATATAAGGGGAAACACAAAGCAAAAAATTCCATCTTTTACCTAGCTTTAACCTATGAATTAAAGTAATAAATTTATTGAGCACTGATACCTTACATACTATTAACTTATTTAATGCTCAAAATTTACAATGTAGGTACTATTTTAGCCCTCGTATTTCACTGATATGGAAATACAAGCACAAAGGCAAATTAAATGGCCAAATATCATAACTAGTGTGTGGCAGAGAAAGGACACAAACTCAGGCCTGTGTACTACAATGTCTTCCTAAAAATTTCATTCTTGAAAACAAAGCTTATTGAAATGTTTTGATGAAAATACAGTTCACTTTCATGTAAAGCAAGGAAAGTGTAAAATTTATAGTGCCTTTTACAATTTATAAAGACTTTTTTTTAACTGACAGAAAATGGAAATATTTTTGAGCTTTGAAGCTCATATATTTTCTATCTTAAAAAATTAAATCAATAATCTTAAGGTTTCAAATGCTTTTGGAAAACAAACAAAAAATTATGTACAAAGCTAAAATGATCTACTGTACTTGGTCTTCCAGAGATTCCTATAGCTATATAAGATGAAATGTTTATCAAATCAATTCAATAATGTCTTACTTTATCTTTTCCATATATTCTGGAGTGTTCTGATTTGTCATGTTTGAAGGACTAATATGCAGTTTGAAGTCTGGTCCAAAATACTCAAAGTAATCATTATATGGCAATTCTATTAAAAACAATGAAAGAAAATTATATATTAAAAGCTCAGTTTTCACACGAATTCATGCACAAAAATCCAAATTCAAGTTAAGAAATATTTCCAAAGAAAATGTTTAAAAATGAATGAAGTGAATTCATTCATTGACTGCTTTCCTATTTACACAATTTTGGAAATTACTCCAGTCATACACCTGTGTGTGTGTGGGTTTATAAAGTTATAATAAGAACACTTACCATTGGGAATCTCACAATCAAGGGCAACTGCAGTCTCATATGTCCAACATCGAGCAACATTACGGATTGTGTATCCACCTCCTCCAAGCATCAGTAATGGTAAATTGAAAGTTTTTACAACTTCTACACATTTAGCATGACCTAAGATATAGAAAATTTGGGTAGCAATAAATCTGCATTTTAACGGTTTGAAAAATGAATTTTAGAAAGACAAACACAAAGTTTTATTTAACCAAAATGGTTTTCTAAATATTTAAAATATTATGTAAAAATTTCCAGAAATCTGTAGCCCAAAACTTTTTATCAAACACCTTTCACAGAATGATAAACAAAACACAGTAAGACATAATAGGATCTCTTAGCAAGTGTCCCTGATAGAAAAGTCAAATATACAACTATATTAAGATTTAAATATGAATATAAAACATTTTTATTAACACAGGATGATGTTATCTGATGTGAAGATGTTATGTTCATGTAAAGTTACATGGAGGAAATTTAACAATGTAATTATATGCACAATCTAAGCTGATTTGTTACTGCATTTCCCTGTAGACATGCACAGAAAAATTGTAGAAGGATAAACAACACAGTTTAACTACAGGTTATCTTTAGGTAGCACTATTTTGGATAATTTCCTTATATTATAAAATTAATATCTATTATTATTAAGAAATTCAACAAATTTTATGTGTAGAAATCTGAATATAAAGTAAACAATATGTATAAAAAAGAAGTACTTCTTTTGGATACATGGCATAGTTCAATAAATCAATTACAAATTACCAGTAACTTTTTAGAATATTATCATTCAGGTGAATAAGTCAATCTTTAAAGAAAGAAAAAACCCTTCAATTATAGAAGAAATCCATGCTCGCTGGAAAAGAGAAAACTACCTAAAACTCTATCCAAAAGTAGTTGTTTTAATATTCCCGTCTAACCCCCTCTGTGTTAAATTTTTAAAGTTTAATTATGTTTCCTTCATGTAATTTTATACTGTGAGCATTTTCATTAAGTATTTTTCAATAGTTGCATTATATGACTCACGATCCAATTTTTATTAATGCTACTAGAAAAATATAGCCTCCTTACAATAGATTAAAAACCATTTGGGTATTTTTAAAGACAAAACAAAAAGTTAACTTACAGACTTCCAAGTGAAGATAACTAGCTAAACAAAGAAATTTAGTTTTCATGTATCTCAAAACCTGATAAAAGTGACTATAAAGCGATTTTTAAAAAAGGCTAAAATCTTTAAAAATGAAGAATGGGACAGAACACAACAGTAACAAAATAAATGAAGGCAGGAAGGAAATTAACAAGAATTAACTGACTTTAGTAGACCTGAGACATCTGAATAGAACATGGTGGTGAAGCTTACAATCAAGTATAACATTTGGGATTACAAATATCCATACACGCTGTATATAACTGAAATTCTATCACTGAAAATATAATATAGATTTATTATTGTTAAGAGTAAAATGCTGCAGTTTATGACTACGAAAGTTATATTGCTTTAAAGAATGAAAGCACTGAACTTTAAAAGAGTTGAGGCAGAAAAACTGACAGTTATTACATATCTTAAGAGTTTATTAGGTAGATCATTTTTAGAAGATCATATCCACTTTGAAGGAAGAGATGGTTATCAACACATATAAAGTTCAACTGTATGAAACTACTGCTATGTGGCCATTGGTAACGTACCAAGAAATGGGGTTAATTCATTTCATATGGTTCAACTCAATAAAAGTAGAATAGATTATACCATAATTCTAACGCTGTCTGCCTGGTACAGTAGCAAGTAGAACATTAAGTAAAACAGTCTTTAATATCTCTTTTGAATTATTTAATTCCATTTAGACTAATAGTCACTGTGAAAAAAGTTTTATTTTGAGAATTTTTCACATCTATGAAAGATTTCAAAGCAGAACATGAACTCGTTACCTAAAAATTCGCAAGGAAAACAACTCCCAGACTGTACAATACCCATTGTAACGCATCACTGAATCACACATAATAAAATGTAAGAACTTACACATTTCATGTTTATTCTTATTCCCTAGAAGTTCATTCCAAAATAGTGGAATTTTTACTTTGGTCTGGATTTTTTATGTTAATTTCAGTACTTAATCAAATTTTAAGTATTCGGTACAGCACTCCTCATCTCCCACACACCTTTTCTCAGGAAGCTACTTGAAAATGTGCTCCACCAAAATAAGAGGCAAAATTTAAGAGGAAGACAAAGGGAACAGCAATGAGGAGAGCCAAAACAACAAAGAAGCAAAGAATAGCTCTACCAGGTCTATACAGAGGGGTCTTACCCAAACAGGACCAAGTCATAAAGGTGTTGTTCAAGATGAAATTCATAGAATACTTGATGCATCTGAGTTTATGAAACTATAGACACTGGTCATTTAGTAATACATAGAGAAAACTTTAAATAAATGAAAAAATTAGATAGCAAAAAGGTTAATTAAAAAAAAAAACAAAGCTGAAATGTACTTAATTCTGTAAACACTGCATAATACCACAACCAAAGTTCTGATATAAGTACCAGATTTAAATTGTAAAAATGAAGATATTATAAGGGTGTGTACATATATTGGGGATAAAGTGGTAAAGGATAGCTAAAATCTCTATTCATTTATAATGGGAAGTGAATGTACAAGGCTAAAATGAAAAATTAAAAGTAACAGTTTTTATGTTATATGGAGAAAAGAAACACATCAGAAGAATTAACCAAAAACACTGAAAATACCTGTCCTGGTTAAGACTGCAACAAGCCTTACAGAACTATTCATGTATGAATGTATACTTAAACTTGACAAAATAACAAAGACTTACACAAAACCTTACCGAAACAAGATAAAAATCTATTCCAAATATATACACACAGTTCTGGGAGTATCACCTTTTAAATTGCTTACCTTTGACTGTCAGGTTGAAGCAACCAAGTCTATCACCAGATAGTGAGTCTGCACCACATTGTAACACGACAGCACTAGGTTGATACATCTCCATCACTTTTGAGATAATCTATATACAAAATAACAAATGTTATTATCTCTAAAAACATTTTAGAATCTACTCTATTTTGAAAATAATACTTACAGGCTTAAATATCTGCCCATATGACTCATCATCTATGCCATCTCTCATTGGAAAATTGACAGCATAGTATTTGCCTTTTCCTGCACCAATATCCTAAAATACAAAGTTAAACCAATCTTAGAGAAAATTAAAAAAAAAAAGTTTCACATGTTTGTTTATTGAAATATTTTTAAAAGATTAAAAGACTGGGTAACAAGAACCAATTATGAATTCATCATATAGGGTGAGAAGGGAAAAAATACAGAGTAAGTGCATATTTTAACATTTACAGATTGTTTATAAAGCTGCAAAGCGCCAATTCCAATTAATCTGTAATGATTATTTCAGGGAATTTAACGTAAACAAAGGCAAGATAAAGTTACATATTACATTAACCCAAGAAATTTATCATAAACAGAATATATAAAAGACAATTTTGAGTAAAACTGTAAACATAGTCTGAGTCAAAGAACCCCTGTAAGACAATTGTCCCTGTAATGCACGATCCTTCTTGTGGCTCACAATCTGGCACAAGTTTATTTATGATGAAAGAAAACCCAGACTTTAAAACTCAAACTAAAACATCAAAATCTGTTATTACATATACTTATTTTATTTACGAGGTTGGACAATGAATTTCACGAACTCATCATGCCCCAAATCTGACAATTAAATTTGTGAACTTGCCACCGTGCACTTACATTGGCAGCACTGTACAAACAACTCAGTAAGAGGTCAGATTTTGGGCACAAGAGCTCTGATGGTCATTCCAGAAAAAGAGTTCCAAAACTGCTGTGAAGAGTGGAACTAGGCACTGAAGTTGGTGCATACCTTCCCAAGGAGAGTACTTCGAAGGTGACCATAGTGACATTCAGCAATGAGTTATGTAGCAGTTTTTCTATGATGAGTTCAAGGAATTAACTGTCTGACCTTGTATATGTAATGTTTTATGCATGTGTATGTATGTATCTGTGTGCGTATATGGATACATATATGTATATAATTCCTAAGTGATGGGATAGAGACATTTCTACAAAACAGGGCTTTAACTAAACACGGAAGGATTGGGGCTGACTGATTCTTACGTGTTTAAAATTTGTCTCAGTAAGTATGAATCTTTAGGGTTATTAACACTTGTACAAGTTCTTTCCTTGTTTCTCATGGAATGATGTTAGCTTACATCCATTAAAAAAAAAAATACAGCTCACCTTTCAACATTTGGAATTATTATGACCCAGTTTCCAATGAAGAAAAAGCAAGTGGAATTACATTCCCCCAATTTTTCTAAATTTTTATATATAATTAAATACAAACTATACAAATTGGATAAATTATGGGAAGTCCTAGATTCCACTAACATACTGACACTAAGATCAGGCAACTGAGAGCTACTGCCCTTATTGGACCAAGCTTCATCCCTTTAATTTCTTACTCCATTAACTGCTACTTTATCACACCTTGGATTTTCTTCCACCTAGACTACTGATCTAATAAATGCAAGCAAGGTTTCAATAATGATCTAAACTCAGAGTAACCTTCTTTTCTGATTTAGAATGAACTGTCAGGTAGAAAAGGAAATGTTTACTGAAACAACAACCAAAGATACACAAGTTTCAGAGAAGTCCAAATAACAACCATACATAAAAATTTAATGACTGATTTTAGTTTCCTTACAAAATTTGGGGACACCTATGAAATATCCAAAAAGGAACTATTAGGACGACATTTCATACAGAAAGTATAAAATCTTAGGAAGATGTTGAAAGTCATTCTCAAATCTTTTTCAAATATGTATTTTCCAATTTCAAAAAATTGTAAGAATACTGTTAGATATTTAAACAGAGAACCCCATTTGCAATTTCTGAAATTAATTAGGATCATATTATAGACATTAAAACAGCTGGGAAAGCTTTTGCTTAATTTCCACCAGGGTGCAATGACTGCAGACAAATTCTACTGATTTTAGAGTAGCAGTTCTCAAATTTCAGTGTGCAGAATAATCCAGAAGTTTCTGGGCCTGAGAATATGTGCTTCTAACAAATTTCTCCACTGATGCTGATTCTTCTAGTTTAAGGGTCGTATTTTGAGAACCATCAGTCTTTTAAAATAAGACCAAGTCGGGAAAGATATCAAAGGCACTAACTAACAAGGAACTGAAAATATAAACCTGCAATTTTAAAAACCACATAATTTAAATGGAAATAAATTAAATTGACCTCCACCCATTTACAAGTTAAAAAAGAAATTCACCATCGCAACTATTACTGAGACGACATCACCTTGTGGTCAAATAAAGAAAAGTCATACATTCGAAGAATAAGGCAACTCTATAAACTTTTGGTTGCTAAATAAACTGTGTGACAGCAGTGTCCAATCTTTTTGCTTCCCTGGGCCACATCCGAAGATGAACTGTCTTGGGCCACACATAAAATACATTAACACTAATGATAGCTGATGAGCTAAAAAACAGTCCTTGCATAATTTTCATACTGTTTTAAGAAAGTTTATGAAGTTGTGCTGGGCTGCATTCAAAGCCATCCTAGGCTGCATGTGGCCCGTGGGCCATGGGTTAAACAAGCTTGCTAAGCAATGTATTACAGATTTGAAAATAACCTTAATGTGTTTTAGAACTAATGCTGAGCACCATGCTAAGAAAAATCTCCCATATAATCCAGGCTGAATTACAAACAGCTGTTTAAATTTCTGAATTAACTTCAAAATACATGTGGTTTGGTTAAAAAAAGAAAAAACCTACTAGCAAAGCAAAAAAACTTCAAGAAGTTTGGAAAAACAGGAGTTGACCAGTGGTTTTCACATTCATAAAATACAAGTACCAAACAAAAGACGACAACATAAATAAATGAATAAATGCACTTAACAGTTAGGCAGGATAAGATAAGAGTATTCTTTCTCTCCCTAAAAGGTTAACTGCTACAAATTTCAGAAGCCTAAGAAAAATAGAAATTCAAATTAGACCTATTAAATCAAGACCAATCACAAAAGAAGGGTAGGCAAAGAACCTGAAAAAGACATAGTCAATTATTTTATTCCATCAATCTTTCTAATCAATACCAATGTAAGCTACCATTAAGTAGGTTTTGAAGATTCAAACAGAACATCAAGCAAACTGCTTCACACTTTGTGCATGTTTAAAAATATTTACTCAAAGAAAATAGCTTAGCAAAAAGAAAGCCGTGTAAGTTCTCATTACATTTTTGCTTATAGTCAGTAAAGTAAATTCTAGCAGATGTTACAGCATATAAAATGACTCAATTCTGCATATAAGCTTCAAATTACTAGTTCAGGTACAGCAGCATTCCTAGCTCCCTATCTCTTTTAATCTCATATTTATTCAGACAAAATTCAGTCTTACCCTCAAGTCTCCTGTCCCTGGGAAGTATTCCCCATATTTATGGAATGATACAGTCATTACACGATCTGTTGTATAAAAAGCTTCTTCAACACCATCACCATGATGGATATCAATATCAATATATAAGACTCTCTGATGATACCTAAAAAGAAAGCCATAAATAAAGTTTTTCAAAGTTTTGTGATAGGAAGAAGCACCATGGAATTAGGAAACCTACTTTTGAGCACTTTCATTGCAGAATGCTTTATCTTCCCTTTCTTACTTTACTTTCAATGTAAGAGTCCAAACATCTGAAGTTTGAGCCTCAGACCTCCTTTTTTAAAAAAATAAAATCATATCTGTTTATTGAGTTACATCCTTCCTCATGCTGAAGAATATTCCCAGTAACTGACAATATAACAATTAAAAACACCCAACATGGAATACAAATGATCTAATAAATAAAAGTTCAAACAACCAGTTAAAGAATATTTGGGCTACAAAATCATTTCATCCCGTTTCATATGGGCCAAAACAGATTTATTAGCTGCAAGCTCATAAAGTTATCTCAAATGAGAGTTATGTCAATAAAAACACTGCTTCTTAACAAATCAGAAGTGACTTTACATTTTACAAAATATTTTGAGGATTTAAGATTAAATGTCTCAAAAGGGATAACAACCCAGCACTTTTTACAAACACAGTTATTGGTTAAAGCTCTTGAGGAAAGTGCTGGAATGGGAATCAGTTGTAGAAAGAGATAATAGTTATAACATATTAAGAGAATTTTGGAATTTTTTCTTATTAATGTCTGTAATAGCTGACTTGTTTCTAAACATGTGCTTCATTACCTTACGTTATGACCTTTTCCTGTCCTGGGCACAGAGCAATGAACCAAGCATGACCTATGAGGTTCCCACCCTCATGGTACTTACAATCCAGGAAACGGAGAAGACAAGTAAAGAGACAACAAGGTAATCAAACAGACTGATAAGATAGCAACAAATGGAACAAGGTAAGAAGACATTACTAGTTTAGCTCTGGTGATTGGACAAAACTTCTATTAAGAAAACAATACTGAAGCCAAGAGCTAAATGATGAAAAGTACACCACTTGAAGGTCTCAGAGTAGAGCCTTCTTGGCAGGGGGCATGCATGACAAACGCAAAAGAAAACAAAGGAGAAACAATGTCAGCATGTGCAAAGTTAAAAAAAAAAAAAGGGCCTCATTAATTACTTCAGTATAGATACTAAAAAACTACCAATTTTGTGTCAGGTAAGATAATGGCATTATGACTATGTATAACAATTTTCATATTGCACAACATGTATACATACAGGTATATGAAAAGAGAATAAATTCCACAAATTTCTTTAGAGTATTTCAGCAAAGAATTCAAAGAGATAAACGAGGCAAATGTATATAAATCCTTGAATTTGGAAAATGGGTAAATGTCAGGTGATGAACTACTCTGTAGTTTCTGTTTGAAATTTTTTTTTGGGATATTCACATATACCTTACAAAGTGATCATCCCAGTAAGTCTACTACCCATCTGACACTGTAGTGGTTATAATAAATATTACTGACTATATTGCCTATGTTGTACTTTACATCCCTGTGACTTTTTTAAAATTATAGTTGATATTCAATATTATATTAGTTTCAGGTGTACAGCATAGTGGTTACACATTTATATAATTTATGTGATTCCCCCTAGTAACTCTAGTACCTACTTACACTAGATAGTTTTTAATATATTACTGTATATTCCCCATGCTATACTTTACATCCCTGTAACTATTTTGTAACTACCAATTTGTATTTCTTAATCCCTTTACCTTTTTCACCCACCCGCCTCAACACCCCTCTCATCTGGTAACCATCAATTTATTCTCTAGGAGTCTGTTTTTGTTATGTTTGTTCATTAATTTTCTTATAGATTTCACATATAAATAAAAGCATATGGTACTTGTTTTTCTCAGTCTGACTTATTTCACTTAGCATAATACCCTCTAGGTCTATCCATGTTGTCATAAATGGTAAAATTTTATTTTTTCTTTTTATGGTTGAGTAATATCACATTGTATATATGTACGACCTCTTCTTTATCTAATCATTTATTGATGGGCATTTTGTTTGCTTTCATGTCTTGACTATTGTAAAAAGCACTGCAGTGAACACAAGTGTACATTATCTTTCCAAATTAGTGTTTTGAATTTCTTTGGAAGAATATCCAGTAGTGGAACTGCTGGGTCATAAGTCAGTTCTATTTTTAATTTTTCGAGAAACCTCCAAATTTTTTTTCCCTAGTGTCTGCACCAAGTCGTACTACCACCAACAGTACAGCACAAGGGTTCCCTTTTTTGCACATCCTCGCCAACAGTTGTTGCTCTTTGATTTACTGATGGTAGGTGTGAAGTGATACCTCATTGTGGTTTTTATTTGCATTTCTCTGGTGATTAGTGACGCTGGGCATCTTTTCATATACCTGTTGGCTATATGTATGACTTTGGAGAAAAGTCTATTCAGATCCCCTATTTTGTAATTGAATTATTTGTTTTTCTGGTCGAGTTGTATGAGTTTTTTATAAATTTTGAATATTAAACCCTCATCAAATGTATCATTGGGGAATATCTTCTCCCATTCAGTTGGATTATCTTTTTGATTTGTTGATGTTTCCTTTGCTGTACGCAAAACCTTTTTAGTTTGATGTAATTCCATTTGATTTTTTCTTGTTTCCCTTGTTCAAATAGATATATCATAAAAAATATGTAGGAGAGTTTACTGCCGATGTTTTCTTCTAGTTTTACGGTTTCAGATCTTACATTTAAGTTTTAAATCCATTTTTAGTTTACTTTTGTATATGGAGTAAGTAAGGTCGTCCAGTTTTCCCAGCACTTCTTTACAACACTGTATATTCTTGCTTCCATTGTCACAGATTAAATGACCATATAGGCATGGGTTTATTTCTATTCCACTCACCTATGTGTCTGTTTTTATGCCAGTACCATGCTGTTTTGATTACATGGCCTTGTAGTATAGTTTGATATCTGATGCCTTTAACTTTTTCTTTCTCATGATTGCCATGGCTATTAGGGTCTTTTATATAGCCCCATATAAAATTTAGGATTATTTGGTCTAGTTCTGTAGAGAGTGCCATCAGTATTTTGATAGAGATTGCACTGAATCTATGGACTGCTTTGCGTAGTATGGTCATTTTAACTATATTAATTCTTTCAATCCATAAGCAAGGCAAATTCATTTTGTCAGCAAAGTCAACTGACTCAGATTTCATCATGAACTCTACTGCACTATGGACTAGGCTTACTCATAGTGCAGTACACCAAGTTTAAACTTATATTTCTGCTAGAAAATGATTTTTAATTTTTATTTAAAGTAGTAGTTCTTCAATATTTTTGCCAGTTGCTTGAGTTCTGGTTAACAGAATACTGTATTTGTAACTGACTTCTAGTTTCGTGCCATATGGTTAGAGAGGATGCTTGGTAAGATTTCAATCTTCTTGAATATACTGAGACTAATTTTGTGGTCTTAATATATGTCTATCTTGAAAAATGGTCCATGTGCACCTGAAAAGAATGTATATTCTGCTTCTTTGGGGTGGAACGTTCAAAGATATCAATTAAACCCATCTAGTCTAGTGTCCTTTAAGGTCAGTTTCCTTATTGATCCTGTCTGGAAAATCTGTCCATTGGTGTCAATTGGATATTAAAGTCCCCTAATATGACTGTACTATTATTGTCAATCTCTCTCTCTTCTTTATGTTGGTCAGTATTTGCTTTACGTGTTTAGGTGCTCCTATGTTGGGACACAGATGATTACTAGGTTATTTCCTCTTGTTGGACTGATCATTATGTGATGTTCTTCTTTGTCTCTTATTACAGTCTTTGTTTTAAAGTCTACATGGTCTGATAAGTATTGCTACTTTAGCTTTTTGTTTCCATTTGCATAAATATCTTTTCCTATCCCTTTACTTTCAGTCTATACTTGTCTTTCAATCTGAGATGGGTCACCTGTATGTATGGGTACCCTGTCTTTTGATCAGAGCAGTTAACCCATTTACATATAAAATAACTATTGATAGGTACACAGTTATTGCCAATAGACAATAGCCTTGCCGGGTAGAGTAGTCTTAGTCGTAGGCCCTTACTTCTCATCATTTTGAATATTTCATGCCACCCCTTTCTTTCCTGTAAAGTTTCTGTTGAAAAATAACTGACAACGTTATGGGAGCTCCCTTATAAATAACTAGTTGTCTTTCTTTTACTGCTTTTAGGATTTGCTCTGTCTTTAACCTTTGTCATTTTATTTACGATTTGTCTCAGTGTGGGCCTCTTTGGGTTCTTCTTGTTTGGGAGTCTGCACTTCTTGGGCTTGCATGCCTATTTCTTTCACCAGGTTATGAACATTTTCAGTCATTGTTTCTTCAAATAGGTTCTCACTCGCTTGCTCCCTCTCTTCTTCCGGTACTCCTATGATGGGAATGTTGTTACACTTGCTGTCCCAGATGTCCCTTTATCTGTATTCACTTTTCCCCCCTTTCTTTTCTCATTTTTCCAATTGGGTGTCTTCTACTATCTTATCTTCTAAACTACTGGTTCTATCTTCTGTTTCATCTATACACTGTTGATTCCTTCTAGTGTAGTCTTCATTTCAGTTATTGTATTCTTTATTTGACTAGTTCATTTTTATGGTTTATGCTATTCTTTATGCTTACTCTTTGTTGGAGTTCTAAGTTCCTTAAGCATTCCTCTAACCAGTGTTTTGAAGTCTATATTAGTGCATTGGTTGCCTCCATTTCATTTAGGTCTTTCTCTTAAGTTTTCTCCTGTTCTTTATTTGGGACTTGTTTGTTTTCTCACTTTGGTTGCCTCTTTGCATTCATTTCTATGCATTAGGTAGATCTTCTCAGTCTTTGCCAGGTGCCCTTATGTAGTAGGTGTCACAAGTATTTCTATAAATACCCCTCTCAAGCTGTAATCAAGGATAACTTTTAAAAACTAACTCTTTTAACAACTTAGAGATAATATTTTTACAAGAAAAGAGATCCTCATTCTGTGTGGAAGCTAGGTAGTTATCTACATTTAATTCATTAGGTAACCAAATTTCTTTAACCCAAGTTTCAAATATTTGCCTTCAAAAGTTAAAATTTACAAAATGTTAGAACATAAAACTTCCAGACTCATTTCATTTTTCATTAGTTGAAACTGCAACTCAAATCTAAATTACCAAACTACTTCTAATATTTTTAAAAAGGGTACTTAATGGGAGTTTTAGAAATTCATACACATTTCTCATTTTTAACAATCCAAGAGTTAGGCCAATTTCCTGTTATTTCTACAATGGTTTGTAATAAATCCATAGAAAATTCACCATTAACTATTTTCAACCTAGTTAACTAGATTTTTTTTTTTAAAAAAGACATAGATTTTATTTAAAATACTTTTTCACAGGAAAAACATCAATACAAATTAACTTACTTTAGTAATTCAAGGATGGCAAGCACAATATCATTAACATAACAGAATCCTGATGCTTCAGATTTCTTAGCATGATGTAATCCTCCAGCCCAGTTAACAGCCATATCAGTTTGTTGTCGGTTTAACTTCACAGCCCCAGCTAAGAAATAGGATGGGATAGACTTTTAAAATGTTAGAAATTAAAAATTAGTGTAACTAGACAAAAGCCCTATAGGAAAGAATATGCCACGTGTAAGACAAGTTTCAAGTTTAAAATCAGAAAAGGCAAAGATCATTGTCTTAAAGGCTCTAACAGTCAGCAGTTTCTTCCTTAGATAAGTATTTTCCTATTGCTGTGATCATATTAAATAAGAGTGTGTATGAAAAGTGGTAATAACAATGGTAGCTGTAAGAGAGGGAGAAAAAAGAAGTCTCTAAGTGAAAACGCAATGGAAGAGACAAAAAGCTGGAGTTAGAGAAAACTGTACTCTCCTATAAAAATACTGACCACTTTTTATTATCAAAATCCACCACCATTAAAATTTTTGCTTTCAACAAGGAACGTCTAAAAGACACACAATTTTAAATCAATTTTTAAGTCTGAATCAGGACACTTACCTACTGAGCCACCAGTTGAGAGCTGACAAAACTCAAAGAGTCCATCAAACACTGGACAATCTTCTCCAACATTAACTGTGAAAGATGGATTGCATTAATTTCAATGCATTCTGTGAAGAAACGCTTTTTCTTACAAAAAACATTTCCTACAAATATTTTTTTGTTTAATATAACTATAAAGCATACATATTATACTAAAGTTTGTCATTTAAAAGTATAATTTATCAGTTTACCCAAAGTAGTTCAAGTATTATATGTGAAACACCACCATTAAATTCTACCAGGATTACCTGTGGACTATCTCTGCTCTAGTAATAAGAAATCAGTAACTATCAAAATCTAAAAGTTACTGTATTTGCTTTTAGTACATTAAAATATACTTAAATTTTCTAGGCATTTCTCAAATATATGACAATAAATCAAGATTTTAAAAGTTTAAGTAACTTCAATTGCTTTATGATTGACATTTTAAAAAACTCCTTAAGTACACAAAGCATCCATAACCTTGAAATGTATTTTAGTGAAGAGTAAAAAAAATACTATCACTGGTTGCTTATGCTCATGGTTAACCTTGATCTTGAAAGACATAAAAATTAACAAGGTTCATGACAGTCAAGATATAGAAGGCACAAAAAAACAAAACATACAGAAAAATGATACATCATGACATATCTAGTTCCTTAGTACTGAGAGAATGAAAGGGACTTAGATGTATATACATAACTCAATCTCTCCCCATCCCTCCCAAATTATAACCTCTTTAAGAATGGTCATTATTTTATAATGGCTCCATACACCCTTAATTTATTAACACTATAACAAATAAATTTTAGTTTCTCACTGCTCAGGTATATTCATCTTAATACAATTCAGTATTATGTAAATTTTAAATTACTCTTGTTAATTTATTTGCCCTAGGTCTACCCGTGACTTCTTAAACCTAAGCCTGACCTGAATGCCATTGAAAAAACACGCAAATAATATTTTACTTATATTATAGCATTTTACTGAAAATAAAAAAATAAACGATAGAAATGTATATGAAATTCTATTAATGAGATTTCTAGCAACTACCCTTATTTTAGTATTATTGAAACTGTACTTTTTTAAAAAAATCATCACTTAAGTTCATCAATAAAAACACCGATGGGAATGAAATCCAGTATCAAGCTTTAAAAAACACTTCCAATTATTTTAGGATGACATTTTGCATTCCACGTTCAAGCCAACTAATTTGTGATATGATATGTAGAAGAAAACAAAAAGCTTCTTTAATATCGCAATAAAACGAAGTAGCAGAGTACATGTATTACAGTCCAGATTAACTAAAGCACATAAATAGAAGACAAGGGGTAGATTTACCAGGCCAATGACAATCAAGTATAGTCTTTTTTTTTTTTTTTTAAACAGTGGAAAATTCTCCCTACTAATATCTATTACCTAAAAGTTAACATGGGACCAAAATAAAAAGCAGGGAACATCCAAACAGCTCCCTGGCAGTTTTACAGACCAAAACTTCAGTAGATTGTTTTCTAAAGTAGTTTCAGTATTTTTTACATTGACTTCTCAAGTCAATAAATAATTAAAACTATTTTAGATTAGGAAAAATACCTAAATTTGGATAACACTAATTATAAGATTTTAAAAACACATTTATACTTATCAATACTCATGTATAATAGAAACTTACATCTCTGCATCTGCTTACTATACTCAGACATGTTATCTGGTCTTATTGAACGTAGAAATTTGATGTACTCATCACTGTGGTATTTTGTCATTTCTTCAGCAGTGGCTTTATGGGGCCTCTGTGAAGAAAAATAAGTATCAGAATCGTGGAATTGCAACTGGTTCTATCAGTCATCAAACACAAAGTATACAATTTCACCTAACAGTTCTTTCAAAAGAAGTAGGCCTTCTAGAACAAAATAAATTCCAAAGCGAATCCAAAGGTATACATGCATGTTTTAGGAAACACTAGTTAACTCCAAAGCTAATTCATACTCCTTTAAAAGCATTAGACAAATCAACAGTGAATTAATCATCCTTCTATTTTAGTGGAAATGGATCAACCCTTATAAAGTCAAATCCATGTTCATAAACTTGACTTTCTCTTTTTCCATCATTAACTTCTTCTCTATATCCACTGATTTTTAAAGACCTCCCAGAATGAGACTCATTCTCCATTTTAAGTCATTGTTCACAATCTCTTTTCTTTGCCTAGCCTAATCATCCTTGCTCCAAAGAGCTCAATGTCATTTGACACTTCTTCCAAAAGGTTTTGATTAAAAATCTTACCCAACTTCGCCTCTTCTCTAAATGTCTAAAGTAATTCATATATATACCCTAATATTGCCAACTGCTTCAAGTCTTTCTTTTCTCTACAAATAGATTAGATAAGAATTGTTGTGTCCCATATCTGTTTATATATACTCCCATCTTTATCTGCAAAAACATTTAAGGCAGTTGTATCATACATTGTTTTGTAATCTGCTTGCCCACCAACAGTATTCCATAAGCCAATAATAATCTGTAATATTAATTTTCTGTATAATCCTTTTGTAATAGTCCCAAAACAACTGTTCATAAGCACAGACAGGTCAACGGTTATTTTAATAAAAATATTCAGTATGCTAAATAGAGTAGTTCTCCAGAAATGTAAACACCTGGGGTAGGGAAAACTTTAAGAGTTGAAACAAAAGAGAAAAAAAGGCTACAACAGCTCCCACACTCTGCTGTCTTTGAAAACTTAAAAAGAGTTTATGTTCTCTTCCAGACCTTTTCAAATGCCCTCCACCAAGGGGAATAATAAACAAAGTTTCAAAGTAGTAGTTAAAAATTTAAAAAAAATCACTGTGGAGTATTTATAAATCACTGTGGAGTATTTATAATAAAGGTATACTCACGTATATTTCCATTTTTCTATATAAGCCATAATTTAGCAGCAAGTTATGGGTCATACGGATTCTATGTGGTTTCATGGGATGACCCTGTCCATAATAATAATTTCCAATATCACCTAAAATAGAAAAGAGACAAACTGAACAATACAGACAAGAGAATCTTCATGAACTATCTAAATTTATTTATGTTCACCATTAAGGCATTTACCACCTAAAAAAGATTTACTTAAAATCTTAATGATTTTAGGTTTTGCAACCTTCAAACTATTATTAGACACCCAAGATACTATTATACTAAGGCAAACAAGTTTTTCTGGTTTACAGGTAACCAAAATTTCTTATTTAGGATAAGTTTTTTGTTCCTTAAAGTGATTATCAGCTTTTAGCATTTGCTAGCAAATTCAGATGCTTAAAGTAAATTCTCTGAGTTTTACTGGTATAATTTTAAATTTTTACAGCAAATACTGCTTCTTGGATGATTCACTGGCATCCCAGAAATCCTTTACAGTTGGTATTATGGGGGCTAAAATGTTCTATGAAGTGTTAAGGAAGCCTCTTAAATACATGTTTTTCTAATGTAACAGGCACTTTTTACAACAGCCTTTATTGAATTAGAAATTACTTTTAGTTTTTTGCATTTAGAGGCTCTAAATGCAAAAAACAAACTACTTTACAAGGAAGGTTCTGCTATAAAACTCTGCCCTACATGGTGGCAGTACAAGCAGCCTCATCTCAATGGAAGGCCCTCTAGAGTTACAAAGCAACATGTATTCCAGTTAACACAAGGAAGGTATTTCTAAGTTACCCTCACTACCAAAGTAGAATAAAGAAACTAGTCTTCACATAACTTTTATTTGCCTCTGTGTAAGAATTACCAAAATGCAATGTCTCTAACGTCTACCGTATCTTAATATCAAATACTCTACAGAAGCTAGAGTTATGGACACTTAGAATCCAATGAAAAACTACCAATAATCTAATAATGGGAAAGACCTCAATAATCTCTATAGAAGAAGGGACAGTACAGTTGCAATTTCTCAGCAAGTGTGTTTGAAAAAAAATGATAGCGGTAATTAGCATTTATTGACCACTTTACTAGGAAGGACTATTCTATACATTTTGCATGTATTATCTGTTAATCTCCTCAACAACCTTATGATGTAGTCTTACTATTGTTCTTATTTTATAATAGTGAAGAAGGGTGAGATGCAAACAATCACAAAGCTAGCAAGTAGGGGAGCTAGATTCAAATTTAGGCAGGACAACTCAAGTCAATCTTCTTAACTAATATCTATCTATTAACAGCAATGGCACTTCTAAGCACTAGGAAGAAGCAGTGGGGCAAGCCTGACAAGAACAGACATGTGGAATACAATACAGGGTATTGGTTAACTTAAAGAAAAAGAACATAAAAAACTACCTATCTAATCCATCTAAGTATTGTAACTTACTTTTTCACCAACAGGGTCAAATTATAACTATACATAGCTTTACACAAGTTTCTCTGCTACAAGTTAGGGGGGCCCTACTTCCCACCAAGAATATAGACACTCCTAAATGCCACATGTCCAACAAAGGCAGCCAAGCAACAGATAATTGCTATTTGGTTTATCAAGAATTCTCCCAAAATAGGGTTATAAAGGAACCACTCCAAACCTTTTTCCTGCTTAATCCCATTATCTCAAAATTCTCCAGAAGGCTGCTTTGTAGCCACCCGCTTTTAAACAAACATAAAATGTCTTTTCTTAGTTTTATGAACCTATGGGTTTTCATTCATCTCATTTAAATGGTCAGTAATGTAACTTGGGCATTTTAAATGTTACCCTGATTTTCATCAAAATACTAGAAATGCTTCACCAATGAAGTCTCCAGAAAAATTAGCTCAAGGTGGCTTCTTGAACACAACCAAATTTATCAATGTGAAGGAATTACCATAAAGAATTAGTTATCTGCAAAATTTTTAGAAACTGCCTCACTCTTCAAGACGCTATCAGAATGGAAATGGCTACTAAGGTCTATAGTCTCTTATCCAGTCTTTATGACTAGATGTAGTTTAGATTTCTTTCAGGTTTTATAAATGTAATATAATACATCTGCCATATATTATATGACCTCCCAGAATCTGGGCAGCATTCTATAATCAAACTAATATTTCCGCAGCAAAAATGTGTGAATGTTGAGTTAGTAGAATAATGATCATAAATATTAATTCAGGTTAAGCTTTCGATTCCAAATGAGTTACAATTTGTTTTTTTTCCCAATGTGTAGATCATTTTAGATTGCAGGAGTGTGAAATGTGCCTTTACCCCAAAGATAAGCTCACACTAAAAAACAGTTCAGGAAAGAACAAAGAAAGCTACTCTTATTATCTTCCACAGACTACCTAATCCACTAGCAGCTTTAACACACTGGCCACTCTTCTCCTTGAAAACATTGAGTCTTCACTTCCATAGTACCACTTTTCCTAAATTCTACTCCTACCCATAGCCACTCCAGCAACCTTTACATATCAGGGTTTCTCAAGTTCATTCACTCATTCATTTAACAAATCAAGAGCCTACTTACCATGGGTCAGGCACTGTTCAGGAACTTGGTAAAGTCAGTGAACAGGAGTGCTGTCCTAAATCCTCTTCTCTCAGGAAGCAGTCACTTAAGTGCTCAATCCAGAAAACTTATGTTACCCCTTATTCTGTACCACCATGGCCCAGTTCCCGAGCCATTTCCAATTCACCAACAAGTTTCACTGGTAAATGTGTCCATGTCTATCAGTCCTAACCACTACATTTTATGTGATCAGCATGCATTTAATTCTTGCGATCAGTCTCCCATCCTATCAGTCTTTACCATCCTTTCTCCACTTCCAAGAGTTCTACTTAAAAACCTTCAATGGCTTTCCAAATCTCTTACTACAGTCTTGTGTAGTCTTTCCTACCTAGCCTGACACCGCACAGTTCTCCCACATCGCCCTCTTGGCTTCCTTTTGGTAGGAACTTCCTTAAGATCACCAGATTCTTTCTAACTACCTGGCTGTTGTAGTTTGCAATGTCTTAAGTAGGAAAACTCTTTTAATGGCTGGTTCATTCTCTTCCTTCAGGCCTTACCTTGTCTGATTACAAGACAAAGGTGTCCTCTCTATTTAATATTTCCTTCTTAAGACTCATAATCTTTTGTCTACGTGACACACAGTAGTAGGGACTATAAGCCTATGTGATATTTCTGAACCCAAAACTGACTTAATGAAAAAGTAGAAGCCAAATACTAATGAAATAGAGAGGAGAAAGACTTCTTAACCAATACAAACATCGTTCTACTTCAACTTTTAAACCTGGCCTCATCCACGTTTCAGTACTATTATGACTGCTACCTTCTTCCTAATTCCAACTGCTGCCTTTAAGGATTTGTCAGTAAGGGTATGTGAAATTTTTCTAAAAGGGAAAGAAATAATTACTAATACTTTTTCTTTTTTGGTACCAGAGGAAATTTTTATGTAGCAGTGAAAACAGATCCACTCTTACGTCACCAACGGGCAGGGGGTACGGGGACTTCAGGTACCAGGTGTTGAACCTCTCCTGTATAGTGAAACTAGTCAATGTGGAAAAGGTAAGAGGTGGACTGAAGAGAGAACAGGAATACAAATCTATTTTCATCATAAAATAGACAAAATGCCACTTATCCTACGTGTCTGTAACTCAGTGACTATAAATTAAGAGAGAATGTTGAATTGAAAGTGCTATATCTATAAAAATGAGGCATTAATCATTTATCCATCAACAATTCAGAAACCCTTTAATTTTTTAATATTTAGATGGTGGAGGTATAGACATAAGCAGAACAGACTCTGACCTCATGAAGCTTATATTCCAGCTGGAAGACAAACGTTAGGTGGCACAAGTGACAGGGAGAAAAGCAGCAATGGGGATTACCAATTTTATGGATAATAAAGATTTATACTATAGCTGAGAACCGAAACAGTTGTACTAAAGAGTACCTAGCAAAAGAAATTTGGCACCAATGTCATAAATAAAAGTCTAAGAAAATCTGTCAATAGTTGGCTGCCAAACAGAATTCTTATAATCTGCCAGAATAACCAGGAATATACTGGAAGGCATGATCTTGGTAACTTTTATATTCTGTCTCTGTAAACTTTGAGTGATTTTCTCTGAACCTCTTTTCTCTGAACCATTTGTCTCCATATGCCCTATCAGGAGTGCAAAATTGAGCACAGAGCAATATGTACATAATTATATAAATTATGTACACAGTTGGCCTTTGAATAATGTGGAGGTTAGTAACGCACACTGACCCTTGGTGCAGCTGAAAAATCCACGTATAACTTAACTATAGTTCTCCTTAGGGGTTTACAGGGGATTGGTTCTAGGACATCTTCCCCTACTTCATGCAGATACTAAAGTCCCTTATATAAAATGGCATAGAACAACGCAGTCAGTCCTTTGCATCAGCAGTTGGTTGAATCCATGGATGCAAAACCAGGGATCTAGAGTGCTAACTATGTATTTATTGAAAAAAAGCTATGTAAGTGGACCCCTGCAGCTCGAACCTTTGTTGTTCAAAGGTCAGTTGTAAATACAACCCTATTATACATAGTTGTATACATAGTAAAACAGGCACTAAATGAAATTGGTCTCAAGTTTAAGTCAAAACAAAGACAGTTAACATTCCTAGATAAAGAATTAAAAACATGAGTATTGTAATAATGATAAAACACAGCCTGGTTTGCTAATTATCTTTAAGTAGAGAAATCACATGATTTAAAAGCCAGGAGGGATCTCAATCATTAGCTGTACCATTTTAAGAATTACTGATAACCCTGTGATATATACAACAAGATGACCAAGTTTTAGAAATGTGTTTTTGGAAACTTTGGAAGCATGAGTCAACAGCTACAGTAAGAGATGTAAGAACTTCTCTTACTTTTCAAGTTTAAGGCTACCCCATTCACTAGTTCCCGGAGATTCACTTGGAACTAGCATTCCAGTGATCTAAAGGATATAATACTATAGACTATAAAGGGTACAGAGAAATATATATTATGTCTTTAGAAGTCCTTTCCACTTGTGAGATATTTTCTCTGTGTCACCTAGAGTGTGCCAATGGTTCTCCCATTTACCTAAAGGTAGGATTCCTATGATTATAGAATTTGCCACTCCAATCCTTTTTATTTTTCTTCCTTCTTCCTCTTTTACCAACAAATTAAAACTAGTTAATTGAGGGTAGCAAATTACTCAGGCCCTATTACTATTGATAGTACCTACTACTCCCAATCTAATCCATGTTGTACACCTTCAAGTTGTAGAATTCTTTGATGCAGATGCTGCTTTACTTGTATACTTTCTCCATTAAAAAAAGAAAAAAAAAATCAAAGAAACCACTAACCAAATAGAATTTTGGGGGTAATAAATAAAAATGTAAGCTTTTGGAATTAACTGTGCGGAACTTAGAATACTATCATGCTAATAATTAACATAATGATACCTATTCAACTTAATAATCACTGCAAAATATTTTATGAGCAAATCCAAATATTCCAAATACAAGCAACTACAAATTCCATTCTACAAACAAGCCAAGGACAAACCACAGGCTAACGACAGAAAACCTAATGATAAATTTCGAAACATTCAGTTATACACCTGTTGCTGGCCATCAGGTAAAGCAGTTGAATGGTCTACACAATAAAGTATTGATTAAGTCACAATCACAAGGCTTAAATTATTTCTACTCTACCTATCAATCCTGCATGCTGCCCTTGGGACCAGTGCTTGCTCCCATTCCCTCAACAAAGGCTCATCATAAACGTGTCCAGGAACCAACAGCTGTTCATAAAACTGCTACTCAAGTGTACCTCCTGGTTCTAAAGTTCAAGTCTGGTGACAAGAAGTTAAAACAGCTTACTTCATCAGTGCCTATCATGGTCAACAGCAACTAACTGCTTTAGGAAGAGCCAGATCCCCCAGTCTCTGACAAGAACAAATCTTTAAATCTTTGAACAAAAAATAGTTTTAAAAATTAACTTACACACATGGTTATTTACTTTCCAATTTGATTAAGGAATTCAAAGCCAGGTTTAACCAGTGACCAAGAATATGCCTGAAATCTTAAAGAATTAATTTTAAGAAACTTTAATAATTGATGTTAAAAATGAAAATGTAATCCCATCTCCACTGCTCCAAGATGGCATAATTTCAAACCAATCTGTATTACACATACATAAGGTACTCCAAAAAAATGTTTTTAAAACATGTCTGTTACTATTTTGCACTAGCCACCAAAAAAAAAAAAAACAAAAAAAAAAAACAAAAAAAAACCCCAGACAATTTAATTTCTTCTGTTAAGATTTTAGATTTTTCCACAAATGACACAGGTCGTTATTTTGTAATAAGCATTAAAAGATTCATCTCTGTTAAATGAAGTGATAGAGTATGGCCACTTTCAAATTAATGTCAAATTTCTGAACTAGTCCTCTAAAGTATTTCCACCTAAGATGCTGTGATTTATATATAATACACTGAATGCAGGCAACAGCTTCCAAATTTTTAGACAGGAATTTCAGGTAGTTAAGCCTAGCTTCTTTGTTAAATTTTAGAATTCCTTCTCTGGAGAATAATCTACTAGTAACTATCATGCTAATGACTTTCTGAAATACGTAAAACAGGTTACTTACTCCATTTAGTATAATTTAGGCTGACTCAGGAAACAGGATTCAGAGATTTCATGTTACTGCTCAAACTCCAAATTAGAAGAACCCCTAAAATTAAAATCTGACTTTTACAACTTACCGTATGTACGTAAGCTCAAGCTCACCTGATTACTTAGTACTTCTACACTAAAAGTTTTCCTACACCAGAACTCTCACCACCTAGTTAATAGTTTTCACAAACAAGATGCCAATGTTCTCCTAATCCTCCAAAGCAGGGTAGTTATTTCCTGATCGAACAAAGAGTAACAAAGAAGTGGGTGGTAACCACCTCTCAGAGGCAAGCCAAGACCCATCGAGTCCCATCTACAACACAAGCAGTAACTGCTCCACCTTTTTCAACCACCGTCATATTTCCCGCGAACGCTGCCTCAAACTTGAAAACCCTAATTTTTTTGAGGAAGTGAAGCCTTTTCATTTGAATGCTGAAAAAGTGGCGCTCAAAGAACCCGGCAAACAAAGGAGAGGGATGAAGCCCCTACCAAACACTGGTGTGTGTACTCAGCCGGACGTGGGCCCCCACCTTCAGTAGCTACTTTGCAGCACTGTGACCCGGGTCGAGGGGTCCGGGATGAGGCTGGAGGCGGAGAAAAGAGAAGACGCTCGGACCAGCCAGATACGGAGGGGAGGGGAGGGGAACCCACGCGGATGGGGGGAGCGAAGGGGACTCGAGGGGCGGAGCTCTTGCGGCCGCCGGGCTTTGTGTGGAGTCTGGGCTGGGGTAGATGTTTCCACCTCGGGGGAGGGGTATGGTGCAGGAGGCTGGCGCAGGGTACCCCCAAATCTCCGCTCCTAGGAGTGGCAGGCTTGAGCGATGCCAACGAGGGCCGTCCCCTTTGCCACCACTACATAGCCCGGGTAGGCCGGCGAAGGGCTGCACTGCCGGAGAGAGGACAGGAGAGAAAGTGGGGCGTCTACTTGGCTCCTGCCGCAGAGTCCTCGGGGGCCGCTACGGGCAGAGGGGGTCCCACTAACAGTGTCGGGTCGGGAATGGGTTAAAATGAAGCCAAACATGGGTCCCTCCTCCTTCCCACCCCTAAGAACCGGCGCCCACTCGCGACGGCGGCCTCAGAGCCCGGCGCGGCTCCCCGCCTGGCGCTCCAGTCCTGCTCGCCCACTCTCCCGCCAGATCAGCCTCTCACCATCGTAATAGTAGCAGACTTTCTTTTTGCCGCCTCCCTGACTGTACGCCATGGGCTCCCCAGCAACCGCTGCCTCCGGGCTCCGGCTCCTCCTCCTGCTGCTGCCGCCGCGGCACGGCGGGGAGAGAAAAGGGCTGGGGCTAAGGTGGGGGTGGCAGTCCCTCGAGGAAGGGCAGGTCGGAAACAGAAGATGAGGGGGCGCCGGGAGGGCTCTATACCGCCCGGCCGAGGGGCCGCAGGGCAGAGCAGGGGGTGGCAGCGGCGCCAACTCGCGACACTGGGGAGGGGGTGGGGAGTAGCCAAACCACCTCCGGACACCGAGGGGAGGTGGGAAGAGTCCACTGTGGCCTCCATGGGGGCGGAAGGGGTAAAAGTAGAGAAAGAAGCCCCTTTTAGTCTTAGGATAAAAGGCCTTCTGATGAACAAATTTCAGAGATCATGGGAAAATACAGTCCTAAAGTGAGAAAAAAGGGCAGACTTTCGCTTAAGCTGATAAAAAGAGCTTGGAGCCGTTAACGCTCCCCCCCGCACATCTTCGTAAAGTGGTTGCGCCTATACCGAGCCTGCGCAGTCGGCGCCTCCCAACTGAAGCCTTGGCCGCTCAGACCCCCTTCGCGTCGTCTCTTGCTGCTCCCATCCCCCACTGTCGCGAAGCTCCCGCCCTTGCAGACCACGTGCCGCTAGCCGGGCGGGGAGAGACCACTTAGGCATCCCTTCCGGCGTCCACGAATCCGTCCGTCAGTCCTTCACGGCCCTACTGTACCTCGAGTTTCTCTATTCATTTATTGCTCCCTCCCAGCCCCCCGCCAATAATAGCTCTGAGGTTCTGACCTGTTAAGGGGACCAATCACAGACGTTAAGGAATATAGTGCACTTCCTGGATTTGAATGAGCGTTTATGGAATTCATTTATGTGTTTGGCATGGGTCTAAGCATTTGCATTTAGAATATATTTCATTGATTCTTATTTATAATAGATAACCTGTTGATTCATTTGAGACTTCCAATAATGCTGGGACATAATATTTCTATTTTTTGTAAATGGAGTTTAAGGAAATTGATCCTCTCAACTGTTAATGGTCTAGGGTTTGAATTCACTTTTTCTCCAAAATCCACACACCCAAATGACTCCACTATGTTCCTGCTACTGTTGGCTGGACACTAGAAGACTGAAGCAAAAGCTAAGAAAAAAGATTGGAAGTTATGAATACGTGTGTCCCTGTGTTCAACAAGTCAACATTTATCAAGCACTTACTCTAAGGCAACCACCTTACAGATAAGGGGTGGGCTGCTGACTGTATATATAAGTGCTCTTACCCCAACTATATCATTTACAATTTTTTCCTAATACACACTGTCTCCCACTTCCCCATTCAAACAAAAAGGGCCTTATTGCAGTGGGAACCATTTGAAGCGACTATTCAAATATCCCTTTAGTTTTGCTATTTGACTTGAAAATCCCCAAGGCGGTCATACTTAAAACAGCAGTATTCCTAGACCTCACCTCCAAGAAATTTAGGAAAAGTAAATCCAGGGTCATCCTCCTCCCCTTTCCCCAAGTGTTTTTAACCAAGAACTTGCAGGTAACTGATGCAGTCGGTACACACAGCAGTGTCAGAAACATTCACCTAGAGGTAGAAGTAATTACATGGTATTGACTTATAAAGTCCAAAATCAACTTGGTAGATTCCGAGAACAGAATAAGGCAATTTAGTAGAACCTACTGTTCTTTACAGAGCCAACATAGGGAAGTCTGAAATGAGATTTGACTTCAGGAAACTTCCCTGACTCTACCCCTAGCCCCAAGTCTGTTTTCTGTGCCCCTCACATGATGGTTGTGACTTGTAACTCCTAATTCAACACTTACCATGTTACAGTTGCCCACAACTTCTCAATGATCTCATAATAATAGAGTTTTAGGAGAGAAAGGACCATGTCTGTCTTGCACATAATTGTACCTCTAGTGACTATGATTGGGGTAAGTCAATTTTTTTTTTCTGAATATCCTTATTTACAAAATGATACAGTATTACTTGAAGAATGATTTCTATTATGAATGTTGAATAGCTCAAATAAGAAAATAAATATGGAATAGTTTTTAAGAATAAAGAACTATATGAATATAAAATTATGATTACTGTTATAATAATAATTATTATTGTTTGCATCCACAGCAGCTAACCTTAAACTTGTGAGAAGAGCCTGGACATATATTTTGATTGGTTGAAAAACTTATTATATTGTGTATTATTTAGTAATTTGAAATCAACAGAAGCAAATTATTTTACCATTAGAAAGTGGCATTTAACCTAGAGATAAGAACAGGTTATGAGCGTTTTGTCCCTAAACATCTATAATGAACTTTAGATCACTGAACGTAAATGTAGAATCAGTTATTGAAAACCTATTGACAACTCCAAGCTTCATTTACCATTTTCAACTTATCTGTATTACCTGTATTAAACCTTTTTACCATTAGAAAAAAACGGGAGTTTTAGACAATGTACAGAAGAAAACAAGGTGAGAACATGGTTCTTTCATAGAATGCCTAATTGAGGAGTGTCTTTATTCCTAAACTATTTTTCTTTAGTTCTTACTCTTTCTATATGAACTTATTTTTCCCAACTTTGAAGATGTTTAGTGCTTTGAGATTATTCAGTGAAATGATCTATTAAACATAAATGAATTATTTAGAAATAGGACTATAGTCATGCACATGCATCACTTAGCAATGGGGATATGTTCTAAGAAATGCATTGTTAGGTGATTTCATAGTTGTGGGAAAATCATGGAGTACACTTACACAAACTTAGATCGTATGGCCTACTACACACCTAAGCTATATGATATAGCCTATTGCTCCTAGGCTACAAGCCTGTATAGCATATTGCTGTGTAAAACAACAGGAGATTAAATCAAGCACAAGAGAAAATAATGAAGTCAAGACACTCAGTAAACATGAGATGTATGAAAGCTGCTACCAGCATAACACTGCATACTGTTTTATAAACTATTTTTATAAGTACACTCAAAAATAATGATTAAAAGTATACTATACTAAACACATAAACCAGTAACAGTCATTTATTATTATTAACAAGTATTGACTATACATGATTATATGCGCTACACTTTTATGTGACTGGCAGTGCTGTGGGTTTGTTTACACAAACATCATCACAAACACATGAGTAATGCATTGCACTATAACATGGATTCCCAAGCAGTGATACAGATACACCTACTCTGGGGGTACATGCTGGGCCATTCAGGGGTACACGAAAATAATCAGTAATGGGGAAAAAACAAGTAAAGAAAATGCAAAACATTAGTTATGGAACAATAAATGTTAAGTTTAAATAACTGTTAATGGAGACACTTCAAAATTAGATCACACATTAGCAAATGATGATTGGTGAGGGCATGGCTATGAACACTTCCCACAAACCACTCTTGTACCAATCATTAGGCACAGTTTCAGAACAATCCATTTGCGATGTTTCTAGAACTTACCCAAACATATAAAAACATGTGTAGGTAGACTGATCAGTTTAGTTATTAGCTGAGTAAAAGTAACTTCGTTGTCTTTAATTGTGATTCCTTTCAAATAGTTTTTTTTTTAATTTAATGTTTAACATAGTTTCAGTTATTATTGTCAGTGATTTTTAAGTGTGTCACTTACTATCAGCGGTAGAAAACAGGAATGGTTAAAAAACCAAAACTTGTTGTGGATTATCTCATTAACAATGTTTCATTCGGCTAGTCCTCTGCATAACAATTATTACAGACTTTTCAGATAACACAGATAAATATTATTAATAATAATAGTTTGTTAAATACTTGATCATCATTATTTAACTGGGTTATGAATATTGTAACATTAAATCTGTAGTTTGTACTTTGAGTGTAGTAAGTTTTCTTTCCTAACTTATTACCTCATTTCTGCTATTTTACATTAAGGTAGGCACTGAACTGAAAAATGTCAGTATTTAAAAACAGCTGTTTTAAAAACAAGAGCTACAATTTATAGAAATAGATTTAAAGGGGGTACACAAGTGGAAAAAAGTTGGGGGTTACTGCACTACAACACCACTAGGCAATAGGAATTTCTTCACTCTATTACAGTCTTACGGGACTGTTTATATGTGGTTCTTCATTGACCAAAACATTGTTATGCAGCACATGACTGTATTTAGAAACTGATTGTTTCAGCTTATGCTAAAAATTAAAGTCTGCTGCCAACTGTAGCAGATTGTCTAATTTTTAGTTGCTATAAAAGAAGTATTCATATAAGCTTCTTTCTATTCTAAAGAAATTTAGATTTCTTGATGTTAGCAATTCCATAAGGTAATATATAAGGTAGAGAAGTATAGTAACTAACAGTAGGGTGTTGTCACAAACTAAAACATCTTCAAGCTGAATAGGATCTCAGAAGCACAGTGCCTATTTTTACATAGTATTTATTACAAGCTATAATTCATAAATCTGAATAGTAGCACCAAACAATGAAATACTTTAGTGCTATTTGAACTGTGCATTGTATAATAAAATTTAAAATCACCCATTTTCATTAAAAATATACTTTTTAATCAAAGCTCATCTACTAAATAGCTCATGTACATTGAACTTTTCAAGTTGCCCTGGCAACTTGTTAATTGATAAATGCTTTGCCCATGACCCTCAGAATAAAGCATTACTTTGATCCGATCCATCTTCTTGTACAATTTTTTTAGTGAAATTCTATATTCACACTATCTCTGGGAAAATTTACTTGCTAGTGTTTCTTAATTACCCTACATATGTATCTTAATACTTTCTCTTTTCTATCTCAGTTTTCAAACTTTCCTTCAAATCTGATAATCACTCCTCTCCACTGAGCACCAGAACTGTGCAAATGGAGGTAGAGTAGACACATTTGGAGCATCAAGTAGAAAGCCAAATAAAGAGGGTGATGGAATGGGAGGATAGGGACCTGGGTCCCTGAAGACTCCATTTATATTAATATCTATACCAGACCTGTCTACCTCTGGACTTGCAATTATATTCAGGGAACAAACAAACCAAAACAGTATGATTGTACTATAGTCAGGACTTTGTTATACGCAGCTAAATACAACCCTAACTTATGTAAAATATGAATTGGAAGTTAGTGGCTTCTGATGTCTACTAAGAAACGACAGGCTGCTATTGGGAGACAACTCTCCATGGGTTTCTGAATATCTCGAGAACGTAGGTATTGAAAGCCTTTTGTTCCAAACAGTCTCATCAAAGATATTTTGTATAGTGAAAAACTTTGGAAGATAGAAAAAATGACTCCCTGTGAAACAAAGGGCAGGCATGGTTGCTACCCATTATAAAGATTCAGGTTCCCTAAATTCAAGATTCCTCTCCTGTAATGCAATCCATTGCAAGTGTAGATGTCATCTGACCCTCTTCCCCTTGGCTTCTAGCAATTGGGTCTCAGGGCAGCAGCACAAAAATTAATACTGATACTCTGGTGACTGCTATTGCCATGAGTAATAAATTATCCTTTGTCTTTAATACTGGAGTTTTGTGTTTTATATTAGCAACTACGAAACTGTGGCTGGCTAGCTTGTTAGCTTGCAAATAGAATAAAATCTCAAACCTTTCACATTTCTTGACAGCTTTTGTTGAGAGGTTAAGATGGTGAGAGGGACTTAGCTTTCTGAAAAAGTAAAGACAAGGGCATTATTAATGAACCTACTATATTTGAGGCCAGTTAATGGAAATTTCTAGCAAGCATGGTGACCAGACTGTATAGTCAACTGGAAATTAAATGACCCTCCACTTTATATCCTGTTAATGAGGAGGGATTTGTGAGGGATTTGCAGGCTAAACACCATGAAGTAAATTTAGAAACAGATACCTGAACAGTGTACTGGTTGTTGTAACTTTTCTCCAAGCAGGGAGAGTTCGTCACCATGTTGGAGGGACACTCAACATATGTTCTCAGACTTAGATTGGTCCCACTAGGAAATGCCAACAATTGTCATCAACACTTTCTAGGGACACCCTGTTCACTACCAGGACTGTACTTCTGGTGTGGAAGCCAGGCATTAATTTCTCCACTTCTAAGGTCACAGTAACTTGCAAACTCAATGTGATCATATGAGACTTTCAAGTGTTTAAGGAACCACTATTAGATCACAAAGCCTTCAGAGGACTGTAGAGATCTCTGATAAGGGGTCACCCTTAGTTGCTTGGATGAACTCCCCAGAGAGCTAACTACTGTAATTTGCTGTATATAACATGCACCCACGTTTTTGGCCCAAACTTTAAGGGGAAGAAAATTCTTTCATTTTAATTTTTTAATTCAAATTTTTATTTATTTATATTTAGGTACTTGTTTTTTGTATTATAAAGAAATTTTAGCATTTAATTTTTAACATGGTATAAGAAATTTTATGTAACAAATAATTACAAAACACAAGAACAGGTACAAGCTACAAGAAACTTTATGTAAAACTATTTTTATATAAAAAAACCAATTATCCCATTCCAGGTTATTAATTTGCATACAGATACTGTTATATATTTCTAGAGTTACACTTTTAACTCATAAGCATAAATAAAAGAATTAAAAATATTTATATAGGTACGGAATTAGTACTACCCATGTATAATGCACATCCTTGTTTTTTCCCTCACAATTTTGTGCCAAAAAAGTGTGCATTATACATGGTAAAATATGCTAACTCATTTATGTGCACTCTGAAAAAGTGGTAAGAAATTTGTCCCTGTTTAGTTAAAGTGATCAGTGGTATCACCTGAGCATTTGAAAGCAGTCAGGTTTACCTCCACTTGCTGGCCAGGTGACAGAATTGCGCTAGATGGCAGATTCTGAACCATATCTAATACATCCAGCTGTTCCTGGATTAACGCTTCAGACCAAGGAGAAAGGTCAAATCAAAGCCTTAAGGAGAAAGCCAGTAGCTTTCTAAGGTAGACCCTGATGGATTATGGGATTTCAGGAACCTGAGGGGCATGATTAAAGTCAATACTTCAGTTTGACTCATTCTGCTGCTTCGCTGTTGTTGACAGTGCCTTAATTAACTGCCCTATGAGTCACATTGAATGAAGCTCTGTTTGTCAGATTAATCAGTGGTCAACAGAGTCATATATCCACATGAAAATTTGAGTTCTGCGAAGACCGTGTGGAGTGGATTGTTCGAAGAGGCAAGTCTGTCATTACCCTGAGTGTCCCTGCACGTGTCTGCTGACTGTGCCAGACTTCTCTGTCTCCTGAGCCTGAGCAGTTTCTGTAGCTAGTCACATAAACAACTACGTAGGTCAAGGTGACCATATTATGACTGTCATGTAGTTGCTTGTTCTCAGGGAAAGGGAGCTGGCTCGATTGCTGCTTGCTCAAGAAGTCTGGACCCTTGGTCCTGGGTTTCTCTTTTGGAGTGCAACCGGCTCAGTGTGCAGGTGTCATTTGGGTTCATTACATACTCCCCATAGGACTTGGGAGCAAATATGTTGATGTTCATGACTCCTACTGTGCTGTGAGCAATAAAGTTCTTTGTCTCTGACCCAGGAGTCTCTTGACTTCAGCCAGAGTCCAAGAAACTATGGCCGGTGAACTTAATAGTGTGCAAGAAGGGATAAAATCTGAAAGGCTTCCCAGTTCATGATAATGCAGTGCCAAAGTTTTGTCAGCAATGAGAAATTTTTCCTTGTACTGTGAACCTACAGATATTTTATTTTCAACTCAGGGTAAATCATAGGTTCTCCTTCCTGATTATATGGGAAAAAATACAAAAATCCCTGGGAAACTGCACATTAACTTTGGGTAGGTTTAGTTGAAAAACTCCATCAGATTAGTAGTTAGTGGAGAAAATTGATATGTTCTTATCCCATTTGTGTTAATGTTAATACAAAAAAGTTGCGGTATTAATCCAAAACATTTGAATAGAATCAGAAACTATTGAAGATTCAATGGCTTTTTCATATGAAAATGGGCAGGGAATGCTGATCACCCAGAACGTGTTATTTAGGAGCAGTGGAGGTTAGGCTTTGCCGGCTGACCTTTTCTTCACCTTCTGTTTCTCTTTTCTAACTGAGCTTGTTTTCTTTTTACTTCTGTTTTCCAGTTTTATTGAGATATAATTGACAGATCTTTTTTTAATCCACATTTTCATTACTGTGCTCCAAGAGATCACCACACGTTCTTTAATATAACAGTAACTTCTACCTGAGTGTGCACAGCCTTAGAAACTGTGTTCTTTGGTGCTGCTCCGTCTTTTTCTACAGTAAACATTTCGCGTTTTCTACAGCATTAAACTTTTCACTGTAACTCTGGTCTTAGTTATGCTACTAGCAATCTTTCTTCACACAATATTCAGTTCATGTTCTACTATCATAATTTTACCAGCTTGCTTTGCAGGAATAGTTTGATATTAGTTTTATATTCTATCTGTTGGCATAACATTTTTATATTTGTTGGTATATTAATATGTTAGATGCATCACTCAGGCAAAACTTTAAAGGCAGACGCTAAGTCTTGGTGGTTTATTTTTGCCTCACCAGTTGCTTTATTGTTTGCTGTTCTTGCATTTCATTTGTGATGATAGGTTAATTAGCCAAATACATTTTCATTTTTCCTTAGTCTTAAACAACCAGTTTTATATGAGATTTAATGAAATACCTTGCTTAAAAAGAAGACAAATATCTAACTTCATATAACATTTTTCTAACCCTCCTCTTGCCTAACTCTCCACATTTATCCTCCCCCATTATGTAACTTATATCAGCATTTATCTTTTCCTTATACTTATATTTATTATATCTCCCTTTATAAAACTGTAAGGTCCTTAAAGGCATGTGTGTTAGTCTGCTAGGGGAGCCATAACAAAATATCACATATGGGGTGGCTTAAACAATAGAAATGTGTTTTCTCATAAGTATGGAGGCTGGAAGTCCAAGGTCAAGGTGTCGTTGGGTTTGGTTTCTTTTTTCGAGGCCTTTTGTCTTAATTTTCAGATGTCCTCCTTCTTGCTGTGTCCTCACATGCTCATCCTTTCACGTTATCTGTGTCCTGATCTTCTCCTCTTATAGGATACTGGTCATACTGGGTTTGGACTCACCCTAACAACCTCATTTTAACTTAATCACCCCTTTAAAGGCTCTATCTCCAAATAAAGTCACATTCAGAGGTCCTGGGGGTGAAAGCCTCAATATATGGGTTTTGTGGGAGCATAAGCCAGCCCATAATGGGAAGGAACCTTTTCTGATTTGTCTTTGGATTCGGAATGGTAGATGTTAATGTACACAAGTCACTATGTTCTAAAATTAATCCAGGCTCTGTACCATATCAAAATAACCCCATCTATGCTATAACTACTTTATAAAATATACCACAATAACTTCTCTTAAAACTTCCAACAGTGGGCAGGGTTCTTGGTTGCTAATTCTGGTTATCATAAGCGTAAAAGGAATGTATTAGAGGGTAGAGACAGCTGACAAAACCGATAAGAAAGCCAGAGGACCAGGGTTAGAAAATAGAAAGAAATCGACTAATTTAAGACAGACAAAACACAGCTAAGTATGTGTGAGGGGTCTGGATACTGTTGCTTCCTCAGCAGGCAGCGGGAGCTGTTATTGCTGGCAACCCACCGCCCCAGCTCCAGACTCTGGAGTCAGCTACCACGTCACATCATTGACACACCCTGTTCTCCTCTTCTCCGTGTATTTGCTTCAGCATAAAAATAGTGGGCAGAGCAGCTAATAAACGGTTTATAAGTCATTTGTACCAGCTGTCAGGAATCAATGGAAGCAAGTGTCTGACCTTTTTGGTGGGAGAAGGGAGCTTGACTCCCATCAAAATCACCGGTGGTGCTGCTGGTCAGCCAAAAAAAATGTCTACCTCACATATTAGTCTTTTGATACAAATGACTGGAAAACAAAAACAAAACTCTGATGGTTTTCGCTATTTTATTATACTAAAAGGCTCATCTTTCATTTTACAAAACAACTTACTGTTTGATTTCATAGACATCAGATCCAATTCAGGTGACTGCGATGGTTAATTTTACGTGTTAACTTGGCTGGGCCACAAGGTGCCCAGACATTTGGTTAAACATTACTATGGGTGTGTCTGTGAGGATGTTTCTAGATGGAATTAACATTTGAATCAGTAGATTGGGCCTGAATAGAACCGATCGACTTCCTCCTGAGCAGGGGCAATTTCTGCCAGCAGATGGCCTTCAGGCTTTGGGATTGGTTCTCCCTGGGTGTCCAGCCTTCCGGCCTTGGGACTGGAAGTGCAGTATCCGTCATTCCCTGGGTCTCCAGGAGAATGGCCTGCCCTGCAGATTTTCCATGTGCCAACTTCTGAAATCACAGGAGTCAATTTCTTAAAATCAATCTCTTTCAATAAATACACACATCTTATTCATTCTGTTTCTCTGGAAAACCCTGATTAGTTCAATCATATTAATAGGATGAATGCTATGTCAGTGAAGAATAGGTTGTGAGCAGCATCACTGAAATCTGGGTGGGACACTACAGCTCTCTCATATGGAAGCTTTCTATAAGCTATTAGGATACCATAGAAACCAAAGAAGAAAATAACTGAATAGATAATTTAATTTATATATTTTGCTCAGTTTTCCTTTTACACTATATTTCCAAGTGCTTTAAAAGTATGTAGAACAGACAATAAAGATTTTTTTGCTGCTCCAAATAGAAAATTTTTAAGTATCTTTATAGTAAGGATTTACTAGAATTTAGTTTAGTTCATTTTATTCTATTACACAAAAACATTTCCATTAAATAATTTTTTTTATTACTCACTCCTTTCCATTATGTTACTTGCGTATGGTGACTAGGTAGATTTGAAGCAGGGTTAATTATTCACCTTATTTTTATTTCTTCATTTAATTATTATTCTAGTAAAATTTTAGAACAATAAGGAACACATAAAATTGTAGAGTCTCCAAAAGTTAATTTGTAAATCAAACTTTGGCATAATAAAACTACATTTTCAATCATTTAAAACATAACTTAGATGAAATTTTCTGATTATAAAAGTGCTTGTCCTAAGTACTTATTTGATGCCTGGTGAAATTCTAATGAATTTTTATGTCTTCCTTCTCCCTTTTCCCTTTTCTTTCCTACTTCTTTCAGAACTATCTATACTTTCAACATTATTTTGCTGAAACATAGATATGATCCTGGAATGGTTTCTTTAATGTGAATTTTTGTGCACTTCATGAATTTTGATTTCTAACAATTTGAAATGTATTCTACTGGGAAAAACATGTTGAACCATATATGTAATGAAAGTATTCTGTTTTTCAAATCAAAGAATGCTTAATGACAACTTCATCGTTGCCTGGTTTATGTTCATAGTTGAGATGTTAGATAAAAGACCTGTGCTGTCCACGATGATTACACAAAGGCACTGGGATGTGCAGTGACCCACCCTGGGCGGCACGGTCACTTGTCTCTCATATTGTTCAGGCGTGGCCATGCTTCGGTGTACAGAAAAATCCCCTGGGGAACTTACGGAAAATGCCCATTCTTTGGCCCACATCCTAAATTTCTGAATCAGTCTGTAATGAAACCAGGGAATCTGCATTTTAGCAAACTCCTCAAAAGTGATTTTGATACAGATGACTCAAAATCCTCACATTGGGAAACATTACTAACACTTGGTATCCAAACATTTTCCTGCAGGTCAATGCAACGCAGTGAGGCTTTTGCCAGAGTTTATGTATTGACTGAATTATTTAGTCCAAGTTAACCTCGGAAGCTAGTGGGGCCTGACATCAGCTTGCTGCCACCATTATGAAACTGAACATCTCCATGCTGGTTTAGAATGAATTAGTACTTGCAATTAAAGTTGCATGCATAAAATTTTGAATTATATAGAATTTTAGTTTTGTTTTCTATATTCACAAGGAGGGGTTGATAAATTTTGCCTCCACTGTAAAATATTTTGTTACATTAGACATACCTGGATATAACCGATTCTGTATAGTCACCTGATATCTCCTCCCCACCATCATTCTTGAACTTGAACACACAGATGCTTACATTTTTCACCCAGTGTACATTGAAATAGAAGAGTGTTCAGTTCAAATAGTGTTCAATTCAAACAGTTATTGAATTCTTAACAGCAGAAAAAGTTCCTCCAATTTTTTTGAAATTTTTGGAAAAGAAGGTAAGGACTTCTTGAAGTTCATTACAGATTATGAAACTTGGGTTCATCATTATGACCCCAAGAACAAAAGGCAGTCCATGGAATACCACCATAAGGGATCACCTTCCCAGGTGAGGCCTGAGTTTTGAATTTTTTCAGCTGAGGTGATCCTTTATGCAAAGTGGATAAAAAGAGGCCCAGAACAGAACTTCAAGGAGGCAAAAGCAGCGCCTGCTGGAAGAGCTGGAGAAACAGGAGGCTGCAAAGGACCGTGGTCCCAGAGAAGCTGAGGAAGTCAAGAGGGGTTGAAGAGGTTGCTAGTGGGGAAGGCTGCAGAGCCATCATGTACTGAAGGCCCTGAGTATTGTCCATTGGATCTGTAGTTGATTCAACAGCTGGTGGGAACTGCCATGCATCTTGTTACCTCGGTTTTCTATTTGAGTTTCCAACCCCTGCTGTTTTAAACTGCATACCTGACTGGCAGGCTTGATTCTTTTACTGATCTCTGTAGCTCCACTAGGCAGCTTCTGCCTGGAATCCAGCCTAGACTCAGACATGCGTGCCACCAAGCCCTTGCCTATGATGGAAATAAATATATATTTGGTTTCACTATGGGCCAGGTATATATTCACCTCTTCAGGTAATCACACAACAATCCTGCAAAAAACAGAACTATTTTCACTCATTTTATGGATAAGAAAACCGAGCCTTAGAGAAGCAAAGTCACTTATGCCAAGTTGCACAGTTGGTGAATGGTAGAGCCAGGACAAGAATCCAGGTCTGTCTGGCTCTAAAACCAATACTTCTCCTCCATTACTTGTCAGCTTGCTGAGTCCCAAAGGTCCATCCTGCCTGTAACCACCACTCTGAGGTGGTTAGGCCTAGTGCTCATTCCTCCAAACCCATAGGCTACTGGCAGGTTTTTGTCCATCTTTAATTGGGCCTTGAACTACACGGTGGTTAGCTCAGTGACTCCAGCAATTGCAGCCATTTCCCTCTCATTAGATCAACCATTGTTAATATGGCCACATACCAAGTCTCCTGCTATGTTTCTCTGCACACTGCCATTAGCATTCTTCCTCCACTTCCTCACCAGGCTGCCAATGAGGTCCCAGTATGCTCTGGGATAAATCCTCAAGGATTATCACGGTAAGAGTCTAAATTGACCACAGAATTTAATATTAGATGAAAGTATGAAGTAGCTACAGGAAAAGTGAATGCAATTATAAACTGCATTAATAAAAAATTATGTCTGGTGAAGATTTTGGAGTATTGCAGATATGAGGTAGTCATAAATAATTCTAAAACAATGCAGGCTACAGGATGAAGGTGTCACGAAGTAAAATAAGAAGAGAAAGTGGAGAGAGACTGCTAATTCCAAAGAAATGGGAGGAGATAATCTTTGAAATGGGCTTTGAAATGTTGGTAGAATTTTAATAGGTGAGGATGGAAGTCAAACATTTGAGGCTGAGTTATTGGTAGGGACAAAGAAATAGAAGAGGAAAAATACATGTTACACGTATGCAACAGAAAGTGGGAGGCATGGGAGAAGGTAGAGGAAATCAAGGCTTTATAAAAAATTAGGACCAGATCATTACAGATTTTGAATACCATGTTTGTTTACTAGATAAACAGCAGTGGTATGCAAAGTTAAGAGGGGCTGGAGTGGTTCACCGTGGATCCTCAGAGCCTGATTATGTCTGGATGAGCTGTGGGAGTAACATTCCCAACCCTGAGGCTGAGTATTGGATCCAAGATTTGTGATACCTCAGGGGACATGCTTTTACCTGCCTCAGCTGTACTCCTATGAGGATCAGCTGTGAGTCCACGAGACTGAGCATCTAACAAGCCAGCCAACCCCCTCCACACCCACCTGGTGATCAACTCTGCTCAAGGAGTGCTTTTTCCAAGCCCTTTATAGTAGTTAGGGCTTTTTTTGCTGCAACTGACAGAAGTTTATGCAAAAGAGAAATTTATTAAAAGAATTCAGGAGTGTGTCACAGAACTGAAGGGCTAGCTGCAGTCCTGTTTTAGGAACAGATTGGAATCAAAGGCTGGAACAAGGACCAGGATTCTGGCCTTCTGTCTTGTCTTCTTGTTTTCTTCAAGTCTGCTGCATTCTTCTTTCTCTGCAGACCGGCCTCCTCTGCTTCTCCCAACCCGTGGAGAAAACATGGCCACCGACAGCTCCTGAATCCACCTGGAGAGAGATTGCTTCTCTGTCATTTGCCCAGCTTCTAAGAAGGGACTCGGAGCACCTAATTCTGGTAGAGTGTTCATCCAGGGGTTCATCGACCACAGGTGGTAAGGAGAAGAAAGTGTATGAGCCTGGCTGTGCAGAGCCCCCTGAGTAAGCCTGTAGAGGCCTGTAAAGATAGCACAAGAGCTGTCCATTACTTCCCTTTGGAGCTGCGCTGTCCAGTAGAGTGGACACTGGCCACATGTGATTATTTAATTGTAAATGTAAGTTTCTCAGAATTAAACAAAATAAAAAATTCAGGTCCATAGTCACCATAGCCTCATTTCAAGTGCTCATTGGTCATACATGACAAGTAGCTGTTGTATTGGGCAGCATAGATATAGAACATTATTTCCATCATTGCAGACATTTCTATGGAAAGCCCTCATCCAGAGTTTTGACATTCCTGGTTCTACCAGCAAAATCCTTAAGCATTCCAACTACTGCAAACAGCAAATTTCTTTAGGACACGACCAGCTCAAAAGCAGTTGATTTTCTCCTCTAATAACCTGAGAAGGATTCTTTTGGAGACCCCAGAACTAACATAGCTCTCAATCACGTCCCGTTTGAACACCCAGCAAAGCCTCCTAAGCCTCATCATGCCTGAATTCTTAATCTGCCTTCCTCGAAAGTCCCCACCTCCTGCCCGTTAATGATAATTAATTTCATTGTGTACCTCATCTTTGTTGTGCTAAACCACCAGGAACATGCCATTGCTTTAACTGGTAGTTAAGTATCTTCTTGTTTTCACTATACTCTCTGACTCTTCTGTGGCTCATTGCCTTCTCAGTTCTCTCTATTGTGCCGTATCAAAACTTTGTGTAGCAGAGATGGCCAATGGCTCCCCAAAATTCAGCCCCGCCTTTTCATGGGGCAGAGATGTCCCTGGCAGTAGGGGTTGACAGAGCCACAACATGGGAAGAGCTTGGACTTCTGAGCTACTCCATGGAGAAAGTTACAGCCAATGAGGAGCATCTGCAGTGGACTATTAACCTGGATGTGAGAAAAGTAGCCACAGGTATTTTGGGCTTTATTTTTAATAGTATTTGTCTAGTATTGCCCGAACCCATACCTAATTAACTTCCCTATATCCTCAACCTTGTTTACTTACATTTCATATTCCACCATACCCTCAAGGGTTCTAGTCTCCTGCAGCCTCCGGCAGAAACTACTCTTTCTTCAGTAGTTCAGAGATCATGGGGCTGAGGGCGGGTATTGGCATTTTCTTCACTCCTCATTGCATCTTCAGACCACATCACCTTTGATATCACTGCAATCCAACTTTTCCTAGCCAGTGCTCAGCACACTGGGGTTGGCATTGACCTTGTTATACAGGCTGCCTGCGCTCAGGGAGAGAATTTGAGGATGCAAGGGAGTATCAGCACTGGGTCAGTGTCTATGGCAACCATAGGAATTGTAGAAAGTTGTGTGCACATCAAATTCTCTGATTACTAAGAGGAAAAAATACTAATTCCCTCCCAGTCTGACCTCTCTTTTCACCCCACCACCAATTGCCTCAGCTATACCATTGCCATAGAGGTCCAAGGGAGCTGCAGCATAAAACACCAGAGTTGAAAAGCCCCAGATGGCCTAAAAAGATCCTGTAGCAGAATTTCTAATTTCATATGTGTGTGTGTGTGTGTGTGTGTGTGTGTGTGTGTGTGTGTATCTCCAAGGTATAATACTCAGTTTGCTTAAACCTCTAAACTATGTGATAATTTACTGATGATTCACTTTAGAGCTTTGAAAAAAAAAAACACTTTTGTATTTGTATTTCTGAAAACAGTCCTAAAATTCAATAGTCTTCTTGCATATCTCCAATATTACCCTGTAATTGGTTATTTCAGGTCAGCACATTTTTGCAGGCTGCCTAGAAAGAACTTATTTTTTCATAAAACCGTCTTAAGTTTCTCTGTCACTTATTAGATTTATAGCTGATTCTTTCAAAGCTGACTTTCACCTTGACCCTCAGACAATAGCAGAATATGAATTTTTTGGAAGGCAATAGCACTGTCTTTCTTGGATAAAGTCTGCATCTCCTACCAAGAACAGCTGTAAGAAATGTTGTCCATCTAAAGTAACTTTCCCACAGACCCTTTTTTTCTTTCTTTCTTTTGATTTGTTTCTCCAGGTTTACTGCACTTGACTCTAGCAGTTATTGAATCCGATGCCACTCAAATCTTCCATCTGATCGCAAACATGTGCATGAGAAGACAGTGTTCTCGTGTTGTGGTGAAATTCATCTTCAGGCAGACACTCGGGGGCCCACAATGAAGTAATGGATGGAACAGACACCCATAAAGAATGGCCAGGGTGCAGCATTCCTGAGTGACAGAAATGGTGGGGAATGGCAATATAGACACCTGCCCTTTGGAGAACAAATTACTCCCTCAGGGTCCTGTGCAGGCATTTCAAACTGTGACTAGCAGGCTGGCTCAGTTTAGTTTAGGCTCAATTGTAGCTAAGATTATTTTACTTCAGAATAACTGAGAGAAACAGGAATTGGGCAACTCTCTTCATGTGGGACTCATTTTTGAAGAATGCAACAATAACAAATATAAGTAACTGCTGTAACAGCAGAGAGTATGTTTCTAAAATGGGAATCATATTTAGAACACCCCAAATCGGGACACATTGTCTGACGAGGTCAGAATCAGAAAATGGAAATGTCTTAATGAAATCACCTCTAAATAAGTAATATAATGGGTAAGCAAGATCTTTAAAAGGGTGAAAAGGAAGCCAAACCCCTAAGTAAAAACACGGAGTTTAATCACTTGCATAATTGTCATAATCTTTGTGTTTTACAGTGGTAGATGTACCCTAGCCAGGGATTTTAAAGCATAGTTCCTAGCACAGCCTCATCAAAATCACACATTTTGTTTTAAAACCAAGATTCCCAGGCCCCAAGACGTTGGAGGTGTGGGGCATCTGAAATTTTAAGCAGCCGACCTGACTCTTCCGCTCACTGAAGTCTGAGAATGGCGGCCCTAGGCTCCTTCCAGGAAAGGCGACACCAGTTTTGAAAGCACTACTTCACGACTCTTCCCCGGAGGGACTCTTCTCATTTCTCCCAGCCGAGGTCACTCTCTGCCTGCTGCTTCGAACGGCTGGCTCCTCGCCTGCTGTCTGCCAGCCGCTCTGGCTCTGCTCTCTCTGGTGACACCGTGGAGAGGAGCCGAGGGCTCCTGCGGGCTCCCATCTCCTCTCGCCAGGTCCAGGCTTCTGTCCTGCGTTTCCATGTTATGAACACACCCTCTTTTTTTGAAGGGGACAACCTTTGGGAATCTCACTTTAAACAAAACAAAATCACCATCAGGATACTTACACCAAAGCAGGTTTTAAGCAGCCTTCTGAGCCACTGGTTCAGACAACAGAAAGGAGGTCAGTGGGTTCTGTGCCAATGGGGCTTTCTCGTCCTTTCTGCTGAAAGAGAAATACCAGTGAGCTACAGTGCCAATTTTACTTTTTTTTTAATTAAAAAAAAATGAGAGCTATATCTTATTAACCAAATTAAACTAGTTCTGATTTTGGACTTTTATTTTTGTAGCATTTACAGAAAAATGTTAAGAGTTTATTATGCAATAGTAAGGTTTGCCTATTGATTATCACAATGGATGAAGTGACTTTGTAATAAATTTATAACCAAGAGACCTGATTTGATTTCAGCTCCAAAAAATAATTAAGGGCCCTTGGATTTTGGATCTCCATTTGTATTTTGTGTGATTCACTAAAGATAGACCACAATCTGGAAGTTAGGATTCCTGCACCAGCTTCCAATTTTACCCACTTCTTCATATGTATGGAACTAGTCACTTCCCAAACATTTCAGTTCGACTTTTCCAGTCTTTGGAAGAAAAAAAAGAAAATAACAATAGAATCTAATCCACTTGCTAAGGAGGAAAAAATTTCCTTTTATTCTTTTGCCCTTTGGCTGGTCTAATAATTAAATCAACCAAAGACAGATTCACAGGAGAAAAATAAATTAAATTTCCTATGTCCAGGAGCCCCATAAAAAATAGGAGACCCCAAAGCAGTTAGGCAGCGGGCTCCTGTGCCGCCCCGAGCTAAGGAATGGGGTGGGGGCGTGGGGTTCACCGGGAGGAAGACAGTTCACAGGAAGACGAGGAGAGCAGACGTTCGGTAGTCAGGTATTTGCCCTGCCATGCAGGTGAGTTTTTCAGATTTAAAAAAAAAGTTCTCTCTCATAATAACTGTCTTTCTGGGCCAGGCCACCTATCTCAATTCTTTTAGGCAGTTAAGGGAGAGGTAATTTTTTGTTTGCTTGTTCTTTTCTGAGTCTGCTGCGTCTTGATAGCCTTCGGCTCAAAATAATCCACCTGCCAAAGGTGGCGCGTTTAGGGGTGGCCTAGTCTACTCCCCTTTACCCTGCAGAGAATTAGCAGGGGAATAAGAGATGGAAGAAAGCAAATGCAAATGTAGACTTGGGAACAATGTAATGAAAATCCAAATGGTAATCAGAATAGCAGTTGGCAAGAGGGGAAAAGGTGTTAGCTATTCAGTTGGCACGCTCTGTGGCGCTATACAGTGCTCCCTGTGTACCCATAGGGGATCTGTCCAGGAACCCCCTGCGATACCAAAATCTGAGGATGCTCAAGTCCCTTATATAAAATGGTGTAGTATTTGCATATAAACTGCCCACATCCTCCCATATCCACGGGTCTGCACCCACAGATACCACCATCTGTAAATCAAAAATACTTGGAAAACAGTGTTGTGTTATTGCTGATGTGTACTGTGTAATTAGGCCTTCCATGGTTGCATCCGAACTGAACCTACACAGATGTTTTCTTGTCATTATTTCCTAAACCATAGAATATAACAACTATTAACATAGAATTTATATTGTATTAGGTATTAAAAGTAATCTAGAGATGATTTAAAGTATATAGGAGGATGTGAGTAGTTCATATGCAAATACTACCCATTGTATATAAGGGACGTGAGCATCCTCAGATTCCGGTATCGCAGGGGGTTCCTGGACAGATCCCCTATGGATACACAGGGAGGACTGTATAGCACCACAGAGCGTGCAAACTGAATAGCTTGCAACCTTTTAAGAAATAAATGTTTTAAGTTGGTTTTGATAGTGGACAATACAAGAATATTGACATATTACAGAAAGGGACATGCCAAGACTATGAATACATTTTAATAAAAACAGAAACGGACTACCTTCTTGTATCACATCAGAGGCCACAGCACTATAGGAAACAGATCCTTCACTAGAAGGATATTCTTCAAGCCTCTTTCAAAGATGACATACCCATACTTTATTCTACATTAAATTTCATACCCCCAAATCAATCAGAATGCAATGCTTTTCTGCACTCACAAACTGACGCCTTAGCAATCTGAAGCTAATGCCAACTTAGAGCAAAAAGCAACACTGGCAAATTGTAATACTCTAAAAAAGGACCATGAGGAAAAAAGACGAAGGAGCATCCACGGACGGACAGAGATTTCTGTCACCCGTAGACGCAGGTTAGTCCCCAGTCTGTGAGTGGAGGCCACAGCCTCCTTGACTTGGTAGGCATTTTCATGGGCAGCTACTTCCTTCTTCCTCCTGCTTTTCCCCTGCCTCCCTGCCTCCCTGCCTCCCTCCCTCCCTGCCTTCCCCCTGCCTCCCTCCCTCTCTCCCTGCCTCCCTCCCTCCTTGCTTCCCTGCCTTCCTTCCTGCCTTCCTCC